>JAODGC010000001.1:3829576-3931422 GCA_027574925.1 Ecitoglossa quadriceps | reverse complement strand
TTTCTTATCATATTTTTAAAGGATGGTTCAATCTAGTTCGCTCTAGTTTGCAACTTATCCTGCATCCAGGCAACACCCATCTTACCCATTCCTCTTCTGCGACCACTTCCATTAACCTGATTGGCCAAAAATCGAACTTGCAGGTTATTGGCTTCGACTCATCAAGCGACGAGGTAAAAATCATTTTTCGATGGCCTATCAATTCCCATCTACGGGAAACTATGCTTAGTATACAGGGTGTTGCATACTACTCCTCTCATGCATCATCATTATTCCGATTCAATTAACCAGTCGTGACTTATGGTACTTGCTAGGCATCAGAGGCGTTAAATTAATGCATGTCTGTTATAAAAATGAAATAAATCGACGACGCAGAGCACATATATAGTTAGGACGGCTGAGACCTGAGAATATTACCATCCGACTATCGCGTTATTGCGTCGGCTGAGGTGTGGAGTGCGGTGAGAGGAAAAGCCTGAGAAAATTTCCCACGGTCGACACGCGATCTGCGCTCATCGCTTCGCCGTCGCTCAGTGCTCGCATTCCTTTTATTCTCGTATACTTTACTTAGTTTTCCTTGGCTATTCCCCACGATTCGTGCTGTTCTCACAAAATTGTACAACGATTTGTGTGCGCATGCGACATCTAAACTTCTGAATCTCCCTCACACTCAATAAAATCACATCAATGTCGGATAACAATCTAAATTGTATTATATCAAGGTGGCAATTCAATTTAAACTGCATCTTCATCTACACACATTAGCTGCATGAAAATCTAAACCACCTGAAGCCATTCTCTAGTGAGTTGACTAAAAGCAACCATAATTAAAACATAATAATCTTACGCTTTTTCTGCCAATTCCCACCAATTCTATAGCTTGATTCAGTTTTAATAACACGAATAACAATAATAACGCTGCTAAAGTTAATAACGCTAATGATAATAAGATTGTTTTGTTTCCGTCGCATTGTTCTATCAGTCGCTCCGATTGTTTCAAGATTGCTTAGATTGTTCTGGCTCTTCTGCGGCAGGAATCGTAAGAATTGTGTTAAATGAGATTCATTGTGGTCGCACACATGTAGAGCATATGAGAACAGAGAACGGGAGGAAGCGCCGGACGTAGAAGAGTTATAAAAATGTGAGTAAGCGGAATTGGAAGGAATTCCCTGGTTCACATCTACAGAGCTATAGCGTGAGAGTTAGGTTAGACAAGTGCACAGCACACGACACCATACTCACTCACACACACCTCGCATATTGATGAACGCACAGCACAGCAGAAGGAAGAGCGAAAAAAGAAGCAGACGAAGCAGACGGCGAAATAAGTTCCCACCATTCTTTACACAAGTGACTCAAGTATCAGCTTCTGCCGCAACGATGATTATGATATGCTGGCGAATGCAAATTTAATCGACAAGCATATATAAAGTGCAAATCAATTTAAAGAATTGCTAACATTTTAATGCCTAAAAATCCTTCATACCGGGAATGCCTAATCAGTATGATTATCATTCCTTGTATCACGTTCTGCATTGTAAAAATGATCGACGATGAGGATGCTCGCAGGCATCTTTAAATTATCCGAAATTACAGAATAATTCGTCCGGTGGGATTTTGTGTGAATTGGCGATTCGCAGGAATTACAGCGCTGACCCCAGCTGATGAAGTTGATGCGTGCGCGTCGAAATACTCGAAATTGATGCGCTTCGTGTGTGAATCAAATGTTTGGCCGGCGCTTTTAACGGCCACCCACTACAGACGCGCACGACCAGCAGCAGCGGCGGCGGCGGACTTATTTTCCCACGCCCCGGCGTGTGCAAGAGTGTGCACTAAGTGTGGCGAGTGTGTAACCCCAAACATCCTCTCCCAGGCTGCTTTGAATGTTGTGTCGCGTCGCTCTCTGAGCAATCATAATCGGTATCAATTGACCTAGGCTCGTATCAATTTCACTGCGAAATTAACAGTAATATTATTAGCAAGAAATGAAAGTTGCCTAAACATAGATACTTGATATCTGCAGGTGTAAATGAGTGCAATGTAGAGCCCAGAATATTTTTGCCCAGAGTAGTTGCTTTGTTGATTAACAATTAATTAAATTAATCTGAAGGTTAAAACATTTTTAAAAGCCATGAGAATATCACCATAATTACAGCGTAATATCTGCATTAGTCTGATCTGTGTGGATTTACGAGGATTCGTGTGAATTTCAGGCCTGCATTCAGACGGTTCAGACAAGGGCAGTGATGGGAATGATGGGAAAATGCAAGTAGCAAACAGGTGTTTTCGATGCCTCTCTTGCTCCATCGAAAGCCGAACGTCAGCGGCATTTAAACTCGCTCACTGCCTCACTCATGCTCATGCATTTCCAGTGTTCCCCAGCACATGAACGACATGAAGGTACATAAAGTGGGGAGAGAGCTATTCTCACGAGTAGAGCGGTGGAAGTTGAGCGGTGGCGAATGAAGCTCATTCGCTTCACAAGCAATTCGCCACCTGTCCAGGGACGTTGGAACGCTTGGACCGGTGTTGCGTTAAAACTGCATAAAGACCATTTAATTTTTCTTCTACAAGTGCAAACTAATTCAAAATCAAACTATTGAGATTCCCAACGTCTCATCACTCGCCAATTGCAGTTGGCTCAACGCTCATCTTCGGCCACTCATTGGTCGCTTTTGCATCTCTGTGTAGTGGTAGCTGTGCGTTGCGCGTTTTATTACTGTGAACGAGTACACGTGCCATGTGAAAACACGCACCTGGCGTGCTCGCAAAGCATCCTAATATCGACGGATTATATCGACTGAGCAATGTACGGCGACTGCTTCATCCGCATATTCTCCAGCCGCTTCGTCTCGAGTCCTTCTCTTTGATGCGTCTGCATAAAAAGTGTAATATTGCTTGTTCAATGAATGAGTGCACAACGGTAGTCCATAGCAACGCAAGGTTATACCCAATCAACAACCTGCATTCGTAGGCAAGCGCAAGAAAATCAGCAGAAGAACTTCACAATGCCCCATCAGTATGGTCTGCCTGGCATTGCACACGCTCAATCGCCGCCAACACCTCCTCCACATCATGGAGCAATGTATCCACGCTTCTCTGGTGCCGTCGTGCCCGGTGGCATCCGTGAAGACCGCAGACTGACCCGTGAAGCAATGGAGCGTTATCTTCGAGAACGCTCAGATATGGTCATCGTCATTCTGCACGCCAAAGTCGCACAGAAGTCATACGGTAACGAGAAACGCTTCTTCTGTCCACCACCTTGTATTTATCTCTTTGGAGATGGCTGGAGATTGCGCCAGGACCAAATGCTGAGAGATGGGGAATCTGAACAGTCATCACAGTTGTGTGCATTTATTGGGATTGGAAACTCAGACCAAGATATGCAGCAACTTGATCTTAACAATGGAAAGCAATATTGTGCTGCAAAGACTTTGTACATCTCTGATTCTGATAAAAGAAAACATTTTATGTTGTCTGTTAAAATGTTCTATGGTTCAGGCCAAGATATTGGTGTTTTTCACAGTAAAAGAATTAAGGTGATATCAAAACCCTCAAAAAAGAAGCAGAGTCTGAAGAATGCTGATTTGTGTATTGCGAGTGGCACTAAGGTTGCACTTTTTAACAGATTAAGATCACAAACAGTGAGCACAAGATACCTACATGTAGAGAATGGTCACTTTCATGCAAGTTCCACACAATGGGGTGCTTTTACTATTCACTTACTTGATGACAATGAGTCTGAGAGTGAGGAGTTTCAAGTCCGAGATGGATACATTCATTATGGATCAACTGTGAAGCTGGTGTGTTCTGTAACTGGCATGGCATTGCCAAGATTAATTATTCGAAAGGTAAACCTTCAGCTGAAGCTTCTAATAATTGCATACCAATTGATATAATTGTTTTCAGGTGGATAAACAGCAAGCTCTTCTAGAAGCCGACGACCCCGTGTCTCAACTTCACAAATGCGCTTTCTATATGAAGGACACAGATAGGATGTACCTCTGCTTGTCACAGGAACGCATAATTCAATTCCAAGCAACTCCCTGCCCAAAAGAGCCCAACAAAGAAATGATCAACGACGGAGCATGCTGGACCATTATATCAACAGATAAAGCAGAATATCAGTATTATGAGGGCATGGGCCCTGTAAGATCACCTGTAACACCAGTTCCACTCGTTCATAGTTTGCATCTCAACGGTGGAGGTGATGTAGCAATGTTGGAGCTGACAGGAGACAACTTCTCACCGAATCTTCAAGTATGGTTTGGTGATGTTGAGGCAGAAACGATGTACAGGTGTCAGGAGAGTATGTTGTGCGTAGTTCCGGACATTTCACAGTTTCGAGGCGAATGGTTGTGGGTCAGGCAGCCAACACAAGTGCCAGTTTCACTGGTGAGGAATGACGGGATTATTTATGCCACGGGCTTGACGTTTACATATACACCAGAACCGGGACCAAGGCCGCATTGTCCGCCGGCGGATGATATCATGCGAACTGGGGCTAGCAGGAATGCGGCAGCAGCAGCGACAATGGGTAATGAACAGTGGAGTACGGGAATGCACTAGAAGGAAGATTTAATTGAGATTGAGGTGTTTTAATTATCTGCAAGCAGAGTGCATAATAACTATTTGTGATTATTTAAGTGAAACGTGGGACTTGTGCGTGCAGAAGATTTGCTTGTTTATATTTATGATGTCTGATGTGCAGTGAAGATATTTAATTTAAAGTGTAAGATATTTTTTATAGGCCAAAGTTGTATTTTACTATTGAGCTAATTCAATAAGTCACTCATTAGCAAGCATAGTTAAAAGTATTAATAGGTAGAAATAATAATTTATATGTGATTTGTGACTCAAAGGAATGCAAGTACGAGCTAAAATATGAGCAAGATATGAATTAATTGTCGTTCCAAATTTTGAATCACAAAGAATTTCGAATCTGTTGACAAATGTGAAATCTTTCTATGAACAATGAAACTGCAAGCCAACGAACAAAAAAGTTAAAGTTAGATTTGATAAATATTTATAATGTATAGAAAAACGCTAAACCTAAACAAATTAAGTCAATGATGATGCTGCAATGAATGTAAATAGTGTACACCATTCGTTTTAATGCTGATGACCATTAAAAGGCAACATTTGGTTGTTGCTGCTACAACACTCAAGTTGTAACCAACACGATGAAATAAACATATCCTCAATTACACCGACCATCTCGTGATGTTTGCATTTTTAAAGAACAACCTTTTTAGAGACTAAAAATTCTCACACTTTTATTAGAAACTGTGCATTCGCTATTGTTTTGCTTGTCTCGTGCTTTGCACTCATAAAACCAGGAGACAATGAAACAGCGCGGTCGTTGGTTGCGCGGCAACTGCTGAGAAAAATATGTAATGATCTCATTGCGGATTATTATTAAAGGCCCTGGGAACGGGGCCCCTGCTGATTAACATGCACAACATGGCGCAACAATACAACCGGGAGATCTAATTATTTAAGAATCAGATTTAACGAACGCGAGTGTATGCCAGTGACGCAGGCGGCACAGGAAAATATATTCGCGCATAGTGTGCGTTGTCGAATTTCTCCTGAATTTGTGCAAGTTCCCACAGCTGTGAAGCAGTTTAATGACTGATGTATTTTATTTACATTGCAGGTAAGACCACACGCATTCGTATTGAATTTCTGCTACGCATATTTCTGGAATAACGTAAATCGAATGAACATTTATTAACGCTAGCTGCGCATGCGCGGATTTAAGTTTCCCGTGCCAAAGTAACTACAAGTGGGCTTCCAACCGCAGCAAATAGATTAGTCTCGATTAGTTTATTATTAATTGCTAATAAATAAAATATGCGCAACGACAAGGGGAACGTTTTTACATGTTATCGCTTGTACAAAACGTCAAGTGAAATAAAATAGTAACAAACTATAAGAAACACAAAGATAAAGCAAATCAGATAATATTCACGTGAATCAAGTCCATCAATTATGTAAAATATAATTCATGAAAATGATTTGCATTGATAACTGTCTCTCTTTATACCCATTTTAATACATTTCTAGATGCTAAATAAGACTGTAAATAATATATAAATTGTAACAACTAAATTAATATTGCAATTTCAGTTTTCTTCGAGTTCCGACAAGATTAACTATTTAATCCTAATGCTGCGCTGTTTGTTCATGTTGGTCAACATCAGCGAAATATAAGATGTTAACAGATCATCCATTTTGTATCCCAGTGATGTTTCACAAAGGAGTTTCGATCCACGCACCAGATTTCCAATAGTCATATGAAAATAGGTATTGCCAGAAGACCAGTTGGATATTCTTGTGAAAGGGTGAGTTACTAGTATTTCCTAAAACAAACTCAACTTGTTCACATAATTCTATATGCATGAGATAGCGAAGCATAAAGTTAATTACAGGAAGTATATAAACAACTGACAAACATTGAAAAACATAAGAAAATGATGGGAATCTTGTGTAATCGACCATTGTCTCAATTGCCTCTCATTTTAAAGCAAACAACAAAATCTCATCGTTTTATCTACGAAGATCAACAGCAACACAATCCTTGATTTTACCAACCTTTGAATGTGGATGAATTAAACTAACACCGTGCTTGTTAATCGCAATTAATAACATCTCTGGATAATTTGGGTCGGTGGTTTGCTTCACCTCAAAGAACGCTGAGCCGAACGTCGGCCACCTATATACGATTTTCAAGAAAGTGATCTTTGCATCTTCGGGGGACATTCCCGCGTCCTGGTTGTATGACGCGACAATCAGTCGCTTCCAGTCATTGGCACTTTGGATTTTGATGAGGTCAGATGGTATTAATTCACGTAGCATTTGCCTAAAACCAGCAACATAGTGCAATTAACTATTTCGCTAGATTAAAAGTTGAGTAATCGTACGGAATTGCTTGTAATTCCTGTTTGGATTCTCCAAAACGAACCCTATACACAAGAGCAGCTAATTTGGATGCTTCTTCTTTACTGCACTTATGATATCCTCGAATTAATTTGGGGAGTTCTTGGTGGAAGTGGAAAATCAAATCTGCATTTCGATCTTTGCCTGGGACCGTATTCGTCCAGAGTTTCTTCATAAAGAAAACTTGGTATGAAAATTGAGGTGTTACTCCGTCTCGACTCGGACGAGCTTTTCGAATCCAGTCTGTAAGATGGCGGACAAAATCGAAGAAGAAGTCTCCCTCTGGTACACTAATGACCTGTCGCATTTTTTCGCAGTTATCAAATTATATCGAAATAAAGAGTAATAAATACCTTATCAGCAATCTTTACAAACAAGCTAAATCCTTCACTACTCCTTAAACTTAATCGTTGACTAATATTCATGCAGAAATCTTTTGCCCTTGTGCTGGAATCCACTTCAAAGGCTTCGTCTGTATCATCCGGAAAGTACACTTTGTGGAAAATCTGCGTTGTTTTATGTTGAATCGCTTCCACTTCCACTTGATGCGGTGGATACTTTCTTTGTCCGTTCCTCATTGTCTTCTGCAGACGCTGCAAGGAATCCTGTGAAATTGGATGCCTTCTACTCCTTAAGAAGAGTGTTAATTCCTTTAAAAGACTTTGCGAGCATGTGAATAATCCAGTTGCAAGCCACATTAACTCCCAGCCACGTTCCTCACTCAATCGATTACGGTTATCAGTCAGTTGCTTCATAATTTGACAGTAGATCTCATCCCTTAAGATTTCATGCTTTAAGGGACCATCAAAAATATGATCGGTGTACTCGTTACCAAGCCGTGGGCGTTTAGATGGGAGATCTCCCATGTATTTTAAAATGGCGCTGAAAGCAAATGCTGCTTCTTCTGCTAGTTCTTCTTTAGCGAGGAGTTTTTTGAGGAGTGGTTGCTTAATGGGGTCACGTGAATGACGCCATAGATCATCTACAGACCGACGAGTTGATGTTAGGGTAAGTGCTTTGGACATTGTGCGCTTGACAGGGGTGCGAAAGTGGTCAATTGAGTATTCAGCGAGGGTGTGAGGACGATCTCGAGATTCTGTACCGTTTGTGTATTGCTGAGAAAGACGTTTTCCATGTTCGGCTCCTGAAAGAAAATGAATCAATTTTGGACGAAACTGTTTAAGACAAGTTTAAACTAATATTAGAAAAGTACCCTGCTTGTTTCTAAATTGCTTGAATGATGATGAACTGAATGAAGATGAATTGAATTGAAACCTTCTGAAGGAATGCATGTTATGTTACTCTTGTTTAAATGTGATAAAGTCGTTCAAGTTGGACAGGTTGCAACTGTACTGCGATGCAAATCGACACTGAGTGATTCGAAGTCAGTCTAACATGTTACATAAACGCTAAATGCTGCACCTTTGCAGACTTTCTTTGGCATTTGCACAGATTGTTCAACTGATCAAGTATCTTCAAGGACAGTTAGCCGCGTGCACCGGCCGCACATTCTAATATTGAAGTGTTTGTTGTGGTTGATGCCACGGAGCGCCGTACGTTGTACGGTCTTCAGTATTTAACTTTCTAATATTCATCTCGACTTTTAAGATTTCCTGGTATAATTTAGATTTTGTTCCGTTTACATTATCCTTATAATTAAAGTAAATAAAAAACTACCTTCAACAGAAAACAGCTGAAGAATATCAGCAGGTGGCTTTGACATGCATGGCAGAACGTAAACAGTTTCAGCTGGAAAATCTCCTTTTTCTTGGGTCCTTTCACATCTTCCCACACACCAACCGCTATTTAAGACAGTTTCGCCTGTACTGTCTTCTTCTAAAATAATCAAATCTCCTTTTAGGAATGTTAGGAAACTTGAACCTTCGCCTGGTGCTTTATAATCCTTTCAATTTTAAAATAAAATTAATTTTATATTATGAAATTGTCGAATAATACCTACCTGTAGTGCTATTACAAACTTAGACCTCTTCTTCAATCCTTCCAGGAAGTAAACTACTAAATCCCTAATATCTTCCGCGTTCGGACTTTGAAAAGTAAACTCTTCACCTCTCACTGTACTCAGACTAAACGTCTGCGTGAATACCTTATTTGTCTTCTGACTTGAAACAGTTGTAATCTCAGGAAATGATAATTCCAATAAAACTTGCTCTTGGTCATCTACAACGTAAACTCCTGTCCAGTTGACAGCAATAATCACGTCGTTCTTTGGAAGATTAGGTCCCGAGTTTCTGTATGCTTCATAAAATCTTGAGAAAAGCAAAGGCCACTTGAATTTGGCATAAGAAACCACATCTTCCTTAACCCTCAAAGTCAATACTTTTTCTTTGAGATAGTAGCTCTTCTTATATGCTTGCACTACCAATGCTCCCCATCTATCAACTGCTTTCTCCACGCCGGTTAAACAATAATCAGGAATATAATTTGGCAGAAGAGTTAACAATCGTTCACTATTCATATCAGTGTTGTATTCGATGTAGTACTGTTGGGCTGCAATCATTGCAAGATCTTCTTCTTTGTCACAACGATATTCCCCGAATTTAACACCTCTTACCACTTGCTGGTAAATGAGATTCGTCGCCACTTGATCATCGGTTGGTTCATGCCAAGGAGCAAAAATTTCTTTTCTAAAGAACAACCTCCAAGGAGCATTTCTTTCTTGTGCACCTTGTTCCTTAGCATACTGCTCACACTGGGAGATTGCGTCCATGACATGGTCACCACCACTTCCTAAACTTGACACCTTATCAAATAACGCGATATATAATGAGAACCCGAATTGGTCTTTGAGTCCTATTTTATCGGAGAGTTGATTGCAAAGTTCCCTGGCAGTTGTGGCAGAGTCTGCCAGTAAGGTCTTAGTATTACCATCCATAAAGGTGATGGGAAGCATGATTGGTTTCTTCGATTTGGTAGCTTGTAATTCAAGCCAACTAGGAGGTTGATTTCTTGTACCATTGTTGAAAGTCCTTTTTAATCTATCCTCACAGTAAGGGGCGTAACCTGGAGGACCTTCCCTGATAAAAGCTCTGAGATAATTAACGAACTTTTCGGAAGGTGCGAAACAACCGACACACAGAGACAGTAAAATCCATCCTCTGGCATGTGATGACTTTGATGGATTGTTAGTAAGTTGTTTACAAATCTGACAGTAGATTTCATCCCGTAGCTCTGCTCTTAATATACCATGACCTATGATAAAGTGTAATTTTTCAAGGTTACTAGTAGGGCGTGACTCTAACCAACTTTGGTAGCTATCAGCAGTATATTCCTCATCTTGCAATTTTCTGCGAACATCTTCGCCTAGTTTATTTTTCCTTTTTAAGGTGAGCGAAACCAATTTATTACGAATTGAGCGTGGTTTCTGCTTCATAAAGGAATCAGGATCAAGACCCATAAGTTGTGCTTCTTGAAATTCTTTACTCCGTATAAAATTTCTTCCCAGAGTTGCGGTTACCTTAGACATTACAGAAGTATTATCTCTATCCATAGAATGATAACGGGGTTCCGATAAATCTCCAGTAAATCTTAAAATTGTAATCCATAAGGCTTGAGCAGCAAGTTGATCACCCTGAGTATGCAATGGAAGTAAAGGATTTTTCAAAGGTTTCCTAGAATATTGATGCCCAATGTTTCCCTGGAAATACGTAGCCGCAAACTTTTGGAATTTAAACTCTGACAAATCCTCTTCGTCTTCACATTGTGTAACCATTGGACTTATGTGCTCAATATCAGCAGGTTGAGTTGGTAAATCATTAAAGACTGAAGTTTCTCGACCTGGCGTTGGCGCTTCACTTGAACTATCAGGCAGAAAATCAAACATGGCTTCTACCAACTTGGAATCATCAACTGGTTCATCGGCTTTCCTTGCAGCATCGTTGATTATGTTCTTCTTGACTTCCACACGCCTCCTCTCTTCAATTTCCAACTCTATTTCTTTCCTCTCAAGTTCAAACATGCGCTCCCGATAGTTTTGTTCTGCTATCTCTTTAGCCCTTTTGTTTCCTGCGTCTTTAAGGTCCCTTTCTTCTTTCTTCATCAATCTTAAAGCTTCCACGTGTTTTCTACGTTCAAATTTACTCTTTTTAAATCTCCTTTGAGCAATCATTCTTCGCACGTTGGACTGGATCTTGATAATTGCCCACATTTTATGACCATATTCTCTTCGTACTAAGTATCCTCTGGCATGTGCTTGTAGGCCAACAATATGTCCCCTGAGATGTCTAAATCGATGTGATAAAACTCTAGCTCTGATGAGCGCTTGGAGACGCATATAGCCCACTCTCATCTTCCGATATCGTTGTCTTTGAATATAACCTTTCCAGTATTTCTGAATAATCATTGTGGCTGCTTTTAATCGGAGAAATCTCCTTCTATACACCCACCCTCGGATTGAGCGTTGAAGAATTAAAATCTTTTTTGTAAGTACTCTATCCCTTTCTTGCTCTAAGAATAAATCATGCGCGTCTTTTAAGAATACTTTGGTATGTCCCAGCTGGTAATCAGATCTTCCCAGGACTGCACCACATATTTTAGCCGTTGCAGCTCTACAATCAGTTCGATGCGACGGTGGTATCCCACTAATCAAAAACCGATACCTTTCCACAAATTCAGGAAATGTATGTCTTATTGGATATCCAGCTCGACGTATTCGAATGGTCTCCATCATACCAGAATAACGCAGCTGCCGACAACACAATGTTCTATCAAACATCATAGGTTTCTTAAACTCATTGGGTTTGATACACCTAATGAAAAATGGTTGGCAATTTGATAATGTTTTCATTAAAGCATCTAAACTTTTCTTAAACTGTGTAGATAAAGTTGGCGCTCTTTTTCGGGTTTCTGCACCCATTCCAATATCACTTGCAAAGAGTTGCTGGAGGAATTTATTGCTACTTATTGTTACCAACTGGAGTAAATCCGCACTAAAGGTGTCCCGGTTCTTTTCTAGAAAACCTCTAGTGTCGTAGAAAACAACTCCCGCAAAGTGATTAAGGCCAAAACTAGTATTGATATCGGATTTGGGTTTGAGGTAATTTCGATGTGCATTATGGGTCTTGTGTAGCTTTGCTAATAAAGTCTGATCTGTGCCTTTCGGAAATTTACTTTCCTCATCAATCAAAGCCATAATATTAAGCTGTTTGATTGCAATCAGATCCAAAGCATCTTGATTATCCACAAATTCTATATGCTGCCAATTGATACCTTCTAAATTATATTCTTCCTGCTCAAGTTTGAAGATATGTCTGACGAAAAATTGTTGCAGATTTTCATTTGCAAAGTTGATACAAAATTGTTCAAAACTATTATGGTTAAAGTTTTCGAATCCGAAGATGTCCAAAACACCAATTGAGCTGCGTTGCCTTTCTTTTGGTCTATAAATAGCGTTGTTGATCTTCTTAACAATCATAACAAATAATCTGCCATAGATCCCCTTAACAAATGCATCGCGGACGTCAACACTTTGTTCTCTTGATAATGTAGAAATAACAGTCTCCCCATGCGCAAACAAAGTTTTCCTAGTTAGAGCATGAATTAAGGGTTGAGTGGGAACTCCCAACAAATTGGCAACTCGTTGCACATTTGTGGGGTCTGGTATTTCAGTAGCATCTAAATTATCCACTACAGTTGCTTTGTATTTAATGTTTCCCGTGTGTAATAAAGCCGCTAAGAGTTTTAGAATTTCCCAGATTTCGGTGTCTGCAAAGAGAAGGACCTTCATTGCGCTTCTAATATCTGCAAATTCAGCAGCGTCGTCTCTCCCCTCACAAGTGATACTTCCGCCTCCTGTCAGGTAACGATATTGGGAAGCATCGCCTAGTTCTAATTTCCTTTTATCATCTTTACTGAGACCTGCGAGGAGACAATAGAAGATGTGGTAGTTACGTTCATCTGGATTCTGAGACACTATGCGGGATTTCTCAAGAAGGTATTGTTCTATTTTTGCACCTTCAATTACACCAGAACTATTGAAATGAATATCAATGTATTTCCCGAATCTGTAATATAATATGTTAGTATTGATCTTATAATATTTTTGTTAAAATTATTACCTTGAACTATTATCATTTCTAATTGTTTTCGCATTACCAAATGCTTCCAAAATAGGATTAGCTTCAAGTATTTGCTGTTCAATCCAAGAATGCTTCCCGCTAATTGCTGCTAAATACTGTAGGATCAACTTGGTGCTTTCGGTTTTTCCAGCACCGGATTCTCCGGAAATAACAATACATTGGTCCTGGCCATATCTTCTCATACTTGCGTATGAATTATCGCCAATGGCAAAAATGTGGGGAGGCAGTTCTCCAATTTTACGCTCTTTGTAAAGCTTTATTTGCTCGGCAGTGTAAATGGGCAGGATTTGATAGGGATTGACAGCGACGAGAATACTTCCCGTGTATGTCTAAAATACACAACAATTAACATTGAAGAAATGAAAGAGAAATCTTAAGCGTACATAGATTAAATTGTCGTTGTATCTAATCAACAAATTACGTAAAATTCCAGCTTCGTGTAAGTCCCCCAAACCAATCATATCCTCCACACCATGGATGGACGTGGTGTGCATCGCTTTTATGCGTCTGTCTGGCGATAGCCAGTGTTCCTCAGCGTCGTCATCCCGCACCGCAATACGACGTCCTTCCGCAGATACAACGCGAGCGCCGATGGCAACATCGAATTCGCCGGCGGCGACTGGCTCAATCCAGATGTAATCTCCCTAAATGATAACAAAATAAAAATGATGGCTAACAAGTGTTAAAGTGAATAACAAAGGAAATACATGCTTCTGTTTTGCGGATAAAAAGACACTTAATATCTTCCATTGCTTTAGTACTCTTTGTTTCAGTAGCGTTTTACTAATGGGTGCGGTAGTAATTCCATTTTGTTGCATTTGTTTCACTGACTGTTGTGCTGTGTTGCATTGTTTTTCGTAGCAATACGTTATTTGTAGAGATACGGTGTGGATCTAGTAAAGCATGAAGAGCGCTTCCGGAGATTGCCCTCAAAAAGACCGGAACTCCGGTCATCGAGTGATTGCTGGCTACTACAGCGGTAGTAAGCAAAACAAAGTAAATAGGAAAACAGCGTGCAATAAAATGCAAACTCACTAATAAAAATCGTTGTATATAGAAGTGTATTGCAATCAATGACGCGTGTTATAAATGTAAACAACTTTTAAAGAATAAAACAAAAATAAACGGATCAGATGAATGAATGGCATTCATACACTGAGTGGAATACACCCAACATTCTTCTCTTTGAACTGGTTTCATCTCTTTCGAATAGTTATGCTTGCGTGGTTTTGATGTACTCTTCTTCATCCCATTGAATTTAGCATGGAATAAATTGGATTATTTCGATTTTTGCATTTCGATGCCTTTTAAAAGCATATAATTTAAGCATCGTTCCGCGTTTGTTGAAGAAGTGTTGACGATGATGTGGTAGAATAACAAGATCTTGTGTGAACTGGGTTATATGCTGAGGAAGATGGCGAAAGGCAGACACTTTCATAGTAATTTAAGTTCTGAAAAGACAGTACTTTGAATGGTAGTAAAAGAATTGCTTTATAATAAATTTAAAACCATAGTCGACTTTATGCAGATATTGTCATTCTATATTTTTAAAACCATGGAATATTACTAGAAATTCATTTTAGGCTGCGTAACAATATCAAAAGCCAAGATTTTATTACCATATAGTAGTTTTAGGTAATACAGCATATCAGCAGCTTGCAATTGCAAATTCAATCACAGTGTAAGAAATTATGAGTTCACTTCATTGCTGATGTCGTCAAGTCACGAGCATTACATCATAAAATCTCCAGTTCTCAGGTTTTACTAGTAGTATGCGCCAAGTAGTGCGCATGTTTAAAAGAATTTCTAAACCCTTACTATTGTTGCTCACTTTGTGGCAATAGGCAAAATAACTGCTGAAATAGTAATAACTTACTCTTGTAACTATAACCATCTTGTTTTCAATTCCCAACTGTTGACTGGAAAACCTGTAAAATAAACATCAAAATTAACATAATAAAGCAATAACAAATATGTAGAAAGCAGTCGCCGTCGCCGTGATAACATTATTGTATATTCTACAAATTTTAGCCTAAATTCCAATATGGAATTAAGAACACTATCGAATTAATAAAACTAGGTCGTGTGATGGCAACACGGACAAATATATAACGAACGAGAACTACAGACGTGTTGCACAAGTTGAATAATTGATGTGCTGCAATAAGTAATAAGCTATTGATATATTAACAGTATGACGAGTACGTTCAACTCTGTCATGAAACTTAAATAAAAATACATGTATACGATATGCCCCACAAAACAACAACATTGGGTGACCACTTGAAAATAAAATTATTCAGAAATACATTGAATCGAACAATTTTGTGTTCCATTAACAACATAATTGCATAATTGCTTTGTAAAGCGCACCATCTTTGATGTTATTTTGTTTAATTCGTCATTGAACATAATCTTAAGCATGGTCCACTAATCTAAAGTGATGGCTGCTCACACATCTCTTGCTGAATTCAGGTAGTGTAGTTATCAGATGGAATGGAAGACAAAAAATCGTGTTGTTGCGTGTGTTCTACATTTCACAATGTTACAGAAACATGTATTTCATCAAAACCCAAACCAAATTAACTGTATGTATTATATTACGTCATCATTTGTCGATATTGATGCATTGTTTATTAATATATGGTTTGTTACAGTTCGGAATTTAGTAAACTTGAAGCATTGTTTGAATGTGAATGAAAGTGGGCAACAAACTAAGAAGGTAGCAGCAAATAATTTCAGTGCTTAAAATTCGGCAATAAGATAATTTAATAAAATATGTGCATACTGATAATAAATAATTTAGCTGCTTTAGCTTCGACACCGGAAATCAATTACAGTTGCAACATGGCACGCACTGAACCACTGTATATAAATCGTCCAATTTAAAATCTTGTGGGATTTCTCCGAATGACACACATTCAACGATTAATAAACATATTCGCCAATACGTAGAGGTGACACTTCACGTAAGGAAATCCAAGTTCAGCCAGCGTAGGTCATGCATTTAATGGAAGTGAGCGGTCAACTCGCATATTCCACATCATCAGCAGATTTGAGTTATTGTGAAAGCAGCATTTCTCAACGCATACGCAGCATCACTTTAAAAGCCCGAAGGCGATATGACTGATTATATATACACTAGATTATTATCTTTGATACTTAACAAAAAGGTAAGCACTTTGGAGAAGAAATGTGCATGGTTAGATAATTTTAAATGCTTATCAGGATGTTTTGAATAATGAAATTACTTTGATAACCGTTAATCGGTTTTCTAAAGATGGCATTATATAATTTATCCATACATTTTACAAATTCCAATCTTCTGTTAGTTGAGCTTTCTTCATCGCTATGAATTTTACAGTTAGAAAATACAAGACAAGTTGGAATAGCTCGTCTCGCGCCTGAATAATTTTAATGCCCTTCCAGCACTATATCGAACAATTCTAATCTACATTATTTTGCATGTTAGCTTGTAAAACACGAACGAAACAGTTGAAGCGCAACTACTAAAATCCATCGCAGCAAGTAGGTAACTGTTGTAAACGTTACATCCTTATCATTCTTCATATTCTTGCTCCTCTTATCTTCTAAGTGCATGTCTTGCATAAGAACTGCACCTAGGCTAACCGGTAGACATTCAGCAATGCCTGCTATGTGTGCCATTTCGCTATTTACGTTATTTTCGCTATTTGCGCGCGTGACATGTACGTCATCCCAACGTCTCGGGATGTCGGTTGTTTAGCAGAAGCAGTAGAAACGCGTTTCCAGTTTGTGATGTTTGAACAGGTAACGTTTTGTAACTGTAAAATTACCAAGCACAAGATGCATCGTGCGTGCGGATAGCTTCGGTGTCAATCGATGCAAAGTGTCGTCTGGGTCAGAGACCAATTCGTTGTATTTGTTCCCGTACGATAGGTGAGGTGTACGCCATCGTAACGAATAACATATTACAACATACCAAACATCGATTTGCTACTACTGCTGCTTGCTTTTTAATTTGAAGACGGAGTTACAATTTAATATTGAACGACACGACGTGAACATTACGCATTCATGATGATCCAAGAAAAGTGTGATGTGGCTGTTTTTATTCTATTTTTCCGTTTAATAGCAGTTACTTGTAAACATAATAATCACTTTTATAGTTATACGTTACTGTTGACAACATTCACGCATCATCAATTCGTAGTTGCTACTTTTAACTTCGCTCAAAATTTAGCAATTTTTTTGTGTATAAATCCGAATTGCAAGAAAACCAAGTTTATTATATTTTCCAATGCATAGAGTTTCGTTGTTTTTACTATTTTGCTTCTTACAAATGAGTTAATAGCTATTTCGGAAAACAACCAACTCTCTAGATGGAGGTATATATCTTGCTAATGTGTAGTAAATAATGAAACATAAAATATGTTAAATGAAACTAGATAATGACTAAGGATAGTTTCATGCGGGAAATTGCACTAATGACACACTTGATAAGAAATATAAAGAGCATTTGTTGCAATTACAACCTCATGTCAGTTTACAACAATTTACGACCAACCCACACTATTTTAACAAACCAGGTGATATCTCTTCATTTTATATATTGTTCCGCGTTAAGAATTAAATATAATGAATCTTACAATTCTACATTTGAGTGTCATTGCGCTTGACCTTGAATTATTTTGTACTACTTCGTAGGACGCGGTGCGGCAGAGAGCAGCGGAGAAAAGGAGTGAAAAGGTGCATGTTGCACCTGTTGGACGGTCAGACTTTTTCCGACATCTGTTATTGGCTTCCGATTATTAAAAAAATGAACCGAAAGCAAGAAAGTTCGTAAAACGGGAAGCTCCAGCCTTGATTTTATTTAGTAATCGGAGTATTGCATTGAATATTGACGAAGCAACAGTTGGATTTATACGGAGATGAGCGATTTTTCTACGGGTGGCTAGTTTAGAACCGTATTAACATCGCACTGCGTATTCGTCGTAGTTACGGAATAAGTGGAACCGGAACGGTTGCTACGTGTTGAAAACAAGAAGGAAGGTACTACAATGGTAGCCTAGTGAAATCCTTACAAAACTCTTCCCCAAACCAACATCTTTCACATTCACCGTTCTATCTTCATTACTTAAGTTATTTATTTACCTTTATACTAGGAATGCGAAAAAAGCCTAATCCTAAATTGTAATCCGTTCTGATCAGAAGGCCATGGTAATCTCAATAATCCTGTCAGTACAATGATTTCGTTTCAACTTTTTCTCACTTAACTTTTGCAATTGTCCAACAATCGGCAACTCTTCGCGTACACATCCCGGTTTTGCGTGATCACCGCGACCCCGACGCCGATTGCCACACACTCAACTGGCGCAGCGGACGTTGGTTCGCGGCCGCCGCATTGAACCCGGCACGGACGGATTTTAGTACGAGCCGCAAGCACAGGTGTGTGAGCCGGCGGTCGTTCACGTTCTACCTGCTGATTGGCGATGTGGTCGTATGCTGGGTCGCAGTCTGCAACTGTTTATCGACGGCAGCGACGCCGCCGCGCAGGTAGATGACACCTGGGGATTAAAATATTTGCTGCGAAGGCTGATGGTATACAGAGGACGCTTACTTCTTTTCAGAACTGAGATTAAAACAAGTTAAATTCTGGGGAAATACCGGTGCGCTCTAAACTAGACAGCAATATTTGAAAAATATATTCTAACAACTAATAAATTACTGCAAATGTTTAAACATGGCAAAAATAATTAATCACTTTCAGATAATTCAGCATCTTCCTTGGGAGGCATTCTCGCTGCTTTCTTCTGTTTCTTTACGTACCCTGGGCCCCTTGAAGATTTTCTAAATACTTCAATTGCTTTCATCCTACTCTGTAGATAGCTATTCTTGGCAAATTCTTTCTGAGGAATTGCCTCTTTCTTTTGTAAATTTGCAAGTCGAGGTTTCTTAATTTCCATGTTTTCGGCACCATGTTTATCTGAACTTGCCACGTTTTTCGTTTTATCTACCGTCTTCAATTTTGCTGCAATTTCGGCTCTAATACTCGTATATTTCTCTTTCGACAACTTTTTTGTTCTCTTCAATACCTGATACGCTTCAGAATCATCACAAGTAATTTCTTCATCACTTGAAGATATGATATCCTCGACACCCCTTTGACTAATGGCGTCCAATGCTTTCTGGACCCTCTTACTCAGTTTCTCTGTGATATCCAACGATGTATTAAGGGGCGGTTTATGCACTGTTTTAAAATAATCTTGAATTCTTTTCTGGGAACTGTTATCACTAAGACGTCGCAGGACTGGATCAAGGGTATCATTTACCTTTTTAGCGTTCCATCCAAATTTTTCACGGGTATAATTGATCAAGGCGTCAACGCGTGGTTTGCCCCATGTGAAAGATTCTTTAGAGGTTTCTACACTGGGTTCGAGGTATGCTTTAAGGACACTTAAGGAAGGAAACCCTTCATGGAGATGTATATTTTTTAGCTTGTTGCGCAGAAAAGCTTTACCACGCCCATACACTCTCTTTCCAGTTTTAAACCAATCTCTGAATCTTTCTAAAGACATAATAATATCAAAGTTATTCTTTGATGGAAAAGCTGCAAGGATTTCCAATGCAGTAACAGGACCAATTCCTTGTATTCCGGTAGTGTAGTCACTTCCAACCAGCATAGCAAGAGAGATTAATTCATTACGACTTAGTTCTAAAAACATTACAATATTCGTTTTAATTCCATATCAACTGTAACATTGAAGACTTACTAAAATGGCGGTAAATACTCTCGGATCTAAACTCCAAAACCTGCTTATCATGGTTGAAAAAATTCTTGTACACCGTTTTACCGCCAAACAACCAGATATCACTATCATCCGTAATAGTCCCATCAGTCAATTCAATCTCATTAAGAAAAGCGCATTGTGCTTCAGCTTCCATTGGCGCAATAATGAATGGTATCCCAAACAAAGTTAACAAATCCTGTGCTTCATTGTACATTTGATCAGAGATATTTCCAGCCAGTCTTTCTTTCGTTCCTCTGTCTGCCATCAGGTCAACTGATGCTTCATTTAATGATGTTTTCAATTTAAGAAGATCATCGACTGTGAGTTTTGGTATGGTTGAAAATGAAGAATCTGTGGGTTTAGATGGAATTAATTCTTGTATGAGAGCAGGTTGTGCGGTTGGTTTTAAGGAATCTTCAATGGCTCTTTGAGTTTTTAGGTCTGTGGAATCCAGTAAGTTATTGGCAATTTTAGCGTCAGACGTCGTTATTGTTAAGTTTGTATCAGCTTCGTGATTAGCTTCGAATATGTCACTAAAAATATCATCAACTAGTTCTTCCTTCGTGTTAAATTCAATTTGTAGCACCGCTTTTGTATCTTTTATGTCACAGACCTCTCTAGTAACATTTGAATCTGCTTCATTTTCGCAAGAAACTTGAAGAAAACTCTCTGAGCTTGAATCTGATTCAGACATTATTCCCACATCTTCATTGGTGTCATCACTGGTTTGCGCAGAATTTATGTTCTCAATATTCACATTTGTGGAAGTAACAGTTTTAATCTTATTTTTCTTTATGATATTATTTCCTTCTTGCTTATGACCAAATATTTCCTCAACACCAGCATGTGTCAATCCTCCATACTCCATCATATAATTTTTAGCTGCTGAAAATATTTTATCTGCCGCTTTCTGGCCCTCCCTAAAACTATCATCTAGATTGCTTTCGTCGTCTTCGGAAGAGTTAAAGTCCGAGTCTCTTAAAGAGTTGAAGTATTTTGAGAAATCAGATGGATTCTCTGATAAAATTTCTTGTGAAGACATTGGTGTTGTATCTGTAGATGTTGAGGACTTTTCTTCGTGGATGGCATCAGTTTGCAAAATGTTTTGTGACGTTGATGGAGTAGACTGCAAAGATAATATAAGCGCTGCTTCCAAATCACATTGGAATTCTTTATCATGAGCTGAGTCATTATTTTCAATTGAATTTTGACTATTATTTGCTGTTTGTTCAAGTTTTTGTTGTGACAGTTTTGTAGCTGCTTCTAAGTTACCATCTATAGAAGAGTTTGTATTTGGCGTGTGGATACTCGTATGCATTTCTTGTTCTTTTAATATTATTGAGAGCTCAGTAGCTTTTTGCAAGTCATTTTGGAAAATAGCTTCACTCTGTGCAGTCAGCAATTCCTCCTCCTCTTTTTTCTTCATTTCTTTAATCCTAGTACTTTCCATAGTTTTCTTAACATCTTTAATATAAAGGTATCTTGTATTTTCATCACTTGCAATTCGATTACCTTTATTTTCAGTAATTACACCATGATCATTCATTAATGACTCCAATTCATTAAGTGATAAAGTAGCACCTCCCATTTCTTTTTCAGCTTCTTCTAGACAAGTTTGTATTGAGTATCGTTTTAACAACCTCTTCATTTGATATGTAGCAAAATCATCAGATTGCTTTGGAAGTTCGTGAATTCGTCCCCATGAATTTTGTTTTCTTGTTTCCTTTAAATCTGTGAGAATTTCATGTCTTACATCAGCAGGCAAGTTCTTAAACTGCAGAGATTTCTCATCAACATCATGTATGTTTAAGTTTTTTGTTGGACTTGAGTCAGATGTGCTGCTTGTTTCATCATAACACTCATCACAGGAGTCTGAAGATTCATATGTACACTGTGAAGGAGGCAAAATGAAAAGATCTTCATTATTATCTGGCTTGGCTGCAGGAATCTTCTTTGCTTGCGAACCTAGCTCTGCTCTTGTCTTTTCTGATAACACCTTAGTTACAGCAGTGTGTTTCAAGAGTGTGTTGATAAGTTGTTTTTGAATTTTGCATGCTTCAGATTGATTTTTCAGTTTCAATTGATTCCTCTTTGCCTAATAAACAGATTTGAATACATATGCAAAAGAATATTTCAATGTAAAACCATTTAACTTTCTTACAATTATTTCTCTTTTAAGTGCAGGCACACCACCATCAAATACAAACACAGGTTTGATTCGAAAGTATAGAAGTTTGCAAACTCTGTTGTATATTGTTAGCAGATGAGCATTTGGCATTGGTGATCCTTTTGGATCTTGATATCCTTTGATTGCCTGATGTAACCATATTGATATATCTAAGCATTTGTTAAGGAGCTAAACTTGCACTACTTGTTAACATTTCCTTCAAAAAATACTTTGAAAGGATACCAACAGCTAATACTTTGCCTTCAAGTGTGTCCAAAGGAACTGTTTTTCCGGATGGCTCAATTAATTTCCATAACCCATGAACTCCCATACCTATATTTAACGTAAAACTCGTTAGATCTATTTGAAGGTATTTGAAGTTTTCGGCCTATTGCCTCTAAAATCTGATGTGCAAGTTAATCCATTGGGCCCGACCGCCCAATACCACAAATCTGCTGAAGTTAGATAAAACCACACCTGATGTCGCTTTGTCGCAACATGCCTACGCAATTTGCGCTACTTTACGGAAAACGACGTAATTGCATTTACTCACCCGACAGATGCCACTGCTACTTTACGAGAATACCCGGAGCAAAGTCAACGCGAAAGCTCACGACCAGTGAACGCGCGCTCTGATAATACGCTCAGCACTCACCCTCGAACTGGTTATTATTGTTATTAATAAAGTAGTTAGGATTAATGAAACATTAGATGTGAAAGCATTCAACAACTAGAAACAATCCCAGAGTGGATAATTCACATCCTTCCATTTCTTAAAATTGGAATGAATTTATTATTTTACATTTTACCTTATCTTATATAAAATATTCTTTACAATTTCGTAATTAGCGCAAAACGTATTCATGCTACTTACTTCATAAACAATGCAATCTGTGAAGATATTTATTTATTTTTAATTCTAGTTGTTGATTTTCATAGTTTTGCGCGTTTAGTTGTGCGGTGGTATGTGGTTACTAATTGTCGTCATGCCTAATATAGATAATAAGGTTCTTCAGTTGTTTATTCTTTAGTTCTGAATATATCTATATCATGAAATCTATCATGACAAGCTACTGATTGATTTAACTGCTAATAGTTTACTAGTTTCTAGAAAATAGTACATAGGGTTAATAAAAATGGTAATTAAATTTATGCTGAGTGCTGCGGTTAATTCTTTGTCATGTAAAATTAAGATCATATAAATAATGCACATTATGTACACGACATTTTTGAAGAGTCGGTGATTTGGTTGTTCAAACGAACATGGCAATAAAAATTAGTGTACAAATATAATAATTGTTTAAAGTATTATATTCACATACTACTGGATTCCCAACTAACACATGAAATGATGTACACCGAGTTGTTTTGAGATCATCATTCAGTACGCATCTATATATCTTTGTTAAATTATATATAATTAAATGAAACACAAATTAGTACAAAACTAAAAGAACCAAACACATTTGTGAGCCGTAAAAATGCCAAAGCAGTAAAAGTGAATTGCAAGTGAGTGATTACCTCGGAATCATACTAATGCTACTAATGTAAGAAAATCACAAATATACTGTATCAAGGAAAACAACTAATTTAACAGATTTTAAATATAGTTACAACCAAATTGGCGCACGTCGCCATAAGCAACTAGAGGAACTCGAGAATAACAGAGACTGGCAGCATCGGCAACATTGTTTTGCATCCATGATTTTACACCACTATTCTCTTAGCTCGTCAGTAACCAGGAAATCAGGAAGAGTTTGGTCATGAAATATACGTAAGATATACTCTTGAGTTAATGCATCAACATCCAATATTAAGATTATACAGCAATAAACTAAAGAAACAATAAAAAACCCTCATGTTTGAATGCTGAACCCTGTTTTGTATAATATGCTAGGCTTAATTTAAATTTGAGTGGGAATAAACGAAGATTTGGATTGCCCAAACCATGACATTGGCGTGATTTAATTTACTTAACATCCGTAAAGTTGGATCACAAGAAATGATATAGATTGAATGTTGAATTATTTCCGAACATCGCACCTGTAGGCGTTCTAACAATTGATCATGATTACTTGACTCGTTTGTGTCCTTAGATGTCCTTGCGTCCTTAGAAGAAATCCATGGAGTTGTAAATATCTGGGTCCAAGTTACGAATTTATCAAGCCAAACCAAATTAGAATAGATTTTTGCATTAACTATTGTAATAAATATTATGAGGATGAAACTATTTTTCAATCGCAACATTTTGAGATACATGATAATTATTTAAATAACTACCAGTGACAAAATGACATAAAGCATTATTTTAGGATCTATGACATTTTCAAATAATAAAATTTTGAAATGATCGAATATGTTGTTATATGATGTTTATAAAACGAAATAAATTTAACAATTTCTTCATCAAGGGCAGATTGAACAATGAGCATGGCAACGTATATTCAGAATAAATCAAGCGTATTCCTCAGGTTTAATGAGGGTAAAACCACACTAGAAAAGAAACGATCGGATGGTCGCTTAAAGAAATATACGTCAACCACTGATTGCAGAGCTTGGGCAAGCAATGCTTTGGATAAAAAAGCCTTTATGATGCAAATTATTTCACGCGCGGAAATTTCACAGGTATTAAAAATCGTAACTCGTTAAAAGAAAGTACGTCAATGCCAATTGCAGGACAAGTATATGGGCGAAATTATACCGATCGAATTTATTTGGAAAGTCCTTATGATGAATAAAAACAATTACATCTGTGACCTTGAAGAACGAATTCAGTGTTTTGTGGACTTATTGCAAAGAATTAGCTTGTCAACAAATCAAATGTATAAAATTCGCGTAAGTTGTACGAAGAAAAGTAAACGAAACAGTAGTTATTTCTTAATAATTTTTTAGCATTTATGTACGACTACTTTTCAACCAATTAATGAATACATTACTAAACATAAACTAAGCCAGTTCCACTTTGAAGACATCGAGAAAAGCACGCAAGTAGTACCAACAGCGACAAGAAACTCGAAGATGGAAACCGAAATATGTACAAGCAACATTGGTATTAGCACAGTTATTGCAGATGTGTATACCGCCGGAACATCCATATCTACCCCCGTAGTCAAACAATTTGTACACCGTGCAATTGGAACAATTCGTAGTCCTGTATCTGATGTTGCTTTACAAGTTGTAATGGCTTCTGCAGAAACAGTTGATAAGTGCGTGTTTGTCAAAGTGCGAGCATCAAGTCATATCATGGAAAAGAAAGCCACGCAAGTTAATATGAACCAACCATATATGCATCCTCTTAAAAAACCCAAAAAACATTATGTAGCCCAATCACAATCAGCTATTGTATGCACAAAAAATATTTCGACGAATGCCATTTGTTTAGCCAAACCAGGAAAATCGTGTGATTCCTTTGCTAGTAGAATAGACGAATTTCCCTTGCTGAATCGTCATCTAGAAGGGCGTAAACCTGAAGTTGATATTCCGGAAGATGCGGAGAGAAAGGCGCAGCAAAATTTTGCTAAAGCTTTTGATAGTAATGATTCAATTAATCCAATTGCAATTCTTAAGGAGATCATTTCCACAAAATCTAGTAAGAAATCAATCAACAAAGCAAGTGGGGATACAATTGAAGTGATTTCGGAATGTGAGCAAACATCGTTTGCAGGACGTGAGGAAATAAGTGCTTCAGTTATTCAACTCTATAAATCGACAAAGAAATCATCGGTGGAGAGTACAATTATGAAAGAGAGTAGTTTACATGACATGGATACTGATATCGAAGATAAAATAGAAGAAGTAGCTGAGTATGAATCAGATCATTCCAATCGAGACGTTGCAGTGTCAAATCCTAATTTGACATATCAAATCAATAAGGAATCTCAAGAAGAGAAATACCACGGAAATGAAATAAGTAGCCAAACTGACACTGTTTGCAAAGAAAATGATTGGAAATCAACTAGTTATCAGCGTGCAGACTACTGTCAGGTATGCGATGAGAGCGATAGTGATGATGATGATTTTAAAGATTGTGCATTACCATTAAATGATGAAGACACACGCAGTAACGATCAAGTCACTGTATATACAGCAAATCAGCAAACGAATGTTGTATTTAAAACAATTAAACCTGCTCAACAAGACCAGGAAACCAATGTTGTGTCTTGCATTCATAAAAAGGTAATTGGTCCACCAATGCAGCCCGAAAAACGCGATCAGGAAACAAATGTGGCGTCATGTATAAATAAAGAACGACAGGCTTATCTCAATCGTAGGAAGGAAAACTTGATGAAAATAGCCGAATGTCCCGCTTGTGTAAATAAGGATCTTGCAGACTATGCTTTAAAGTATTTGGAATCAGTCAAGAAAGTTTTGTTTAAAGATACAGATATGATTAGTTTGGCTGAATATCCGTCGTCAGACATGACGCAACATGCATCATTTGATGATGAAACCGACTTTACTGCAATTCTTCACGAAGAGTTGTTGTTGATTGAAACAATGTGCAATGGAATTATTACAAGTGAATGTGAAAGATCAAAGAAACATACTTTGATGGTCAATCATTCAACTATAGTTAATATAGAGTCATTAGGTAATATCAATGATAAAACTAAATCACTTCAGATAAACATTGAGCATCAAAAATTACATGCGTACATAAGCAAATTAGAAGCAGATTTGAGGATCTTCAATAATATCAAGTACGAAATCATTTCAGACCCTGAGATTGCTGATTTTTTACAACCAAAAGATATTCTAAAAGAGATCTGGGACTTGAAACGACGTGTTGTTGATAGAGATGAATTAGAACACGAATTAATTTATGAGAAGTACTGTGTTGCTTCTCTCAAAGATAACTTATCAACCTTGTCCGCTAATAAATTCAACGAATATGAATCATTGCGTTACAGAGCACAAGAAGCTGACGTGTTAAAAATTCAAGTAGATAGATTGAAATTGCAGCTACATGATGTACACAAACTTCAAGCAGATAATATGAATTTACAGAATCAATGTGCTGAATTACGTAAACAGCTGGAACCACTGCAAAAACCATTGTTCCAAAGTACATTTATTCCTGAGAATAATGACGTAGTAAAAGTACTGAAGGAGCAAATGGAAAAGTTAAAACAGGAGAATGGCGCTCTAAGTATGGCTTTAGTCAACAAAGAATGTGGAATACTTGACCAAGAGGAACAAATCGAAAGGCTTATCATGCATATCGATCGTCTAACAACCACAAACGAGAAGAACCAAGCAAAATACAAGCAAATTGTCTCTCAGCTCAGAGCGGATATAAATATGAAGAACAATTACATCGTTACCTTGGATGACAATCTTGAGTTGGTTGGAGAGAAGCTAAGAGAATCCATTTCAACCATATCAAAGGACTCTAATCACTGGCAAAGCAGACTTAATCACTTGGAAAAAATTTGCTGTCATTTGAAAACACGAAATGATACAATGCAGGATACTATTGACTCCTTGCAAAAGCAACTGAAATTGCAAGAAGAAACGAAGAATACATACTTATTAGAGTTGCAAAAGAAAGAAAAACAATTACATAAATTGATGCAGAATTCAGATGATAAAATCTTAAATGAAAAAATGGTGCGCGTTAACAAATTGGAAAGTATCTTACAAAAGTCTCATAATGCAGTTCAAAAAGTTGTTGAGGAATTATCCAAACAATCTAGGAGCGATTTAGTGGGAATTCCAGGGTTAAAAAACTAACGTTTTCATGTTATTTCAAAACTTGTTAATTATTTTTCAATAAATTATATTGTTTGTCTAACCAGAAATCAATGTCTCCATGATTTTCTAATGACGGGCGCTCGTTTTTGTTTCTATTTTCAGCAAATTCCAACAGTCAAAGCCGTCAAGAACTTTACAACTATACAATTGATTTTCTACATTTTTCAGGCCATTACAGATTTAAATATTTTTAATGGTACACACAAAAGAATGAAATACACAATGAGAAGACTGAGTAATTAGTACAGTTATTTTGTGAATTAAATTCCCATTCATCACTACATAATGGCAACATTCGTTAAGGACAAAACGGGGGCATTTAAGAAGCACGGCGATCAGTCTGGTTTGCCCACAAATAGAAGGTCGGAGGGCCGCATGAAGTCATATACTTCTGCGACTGATGCAAGAGCATGGGTTAATAATGTGACGGAAAATAAACAGTATATAATCGAATTGATTGGGACGGACTTTCCCAAGGTAAGATAAGAAATTAGTAAATGTGGGACAATTTTCTTTGAATATTGTACTTCTAGTGTCAACAAGTTGGTAAATACGTGCCAGTCGATGTATTACTGAAAACTCTTATGAGTAATAAGGACGAAGATATTAAAAAACTCAACTACATCGTCGCTCAGCTGGAGGGTTTTATTAATTCGCTCAAACTTAGCTGTGAAGAATTAAAATCTTACCATAAAATTGTAGGATATTGCACGCCTTCGCCAATCCAAACAAATCTTAATATTTGTACCTTTCCATTATTTTAGCGTGCTTCTTGGGGCGCAGGAGACGGTATTGCAAAGAAACATCAACGTCGCAGCAGGAACACATGTCTTCCGCCAGCTGAATCTAAATATGGCCGCACTTGCTCCGAAGAAGTTCGTGGTCGCAGACCGGCAACCATCCAGGAAACTCCTCGCACGTCATCTGAAAGCAGGATTCAAACGCCCCGCAGTCGTACACCATCATTGTGTTCTTCAATGAGTGAGGCTCATTCCAATAAGGTTGTAGTGCATTCCCAGCAAAGTCATCTAAAATACAGTCGTCCAACATTATCACATGAGAAACACTCTGGATCATTCGCCACTGTTAATCAACAAAAGTCAATGCAAAGCCAACCCATCTTTAATGCTGTAGCTGCCGTTGGAGTGAGTATGTTAAACGAACGTCCATATATTGTGTCCTTAAACCAAGAAAGCAGCCATAAAGATGTTCAAGTTGGGTATACATTAGACTGTCAGGATTCACACACGCAGACGATATTTAAAGCAAAGGAGACAGTTGACACCGCCGTGCAGTATACTACTGAAGGACTCGCATTGAAATCAAAGGGGTCAAGTTGTACTTTAAAAAGTCGCATTCCTGTTCCTGGTGCTTCTGGTGATGTAAAGATGAAGTTGACGCAAACGGCAGTAGTTGGTACAGACAATGCAAAGGGTGGAACAAGTCATAAAACAGTAAGGAAGGAAGTAATAGTAGTATTATTGTAAACGCATAACTCAAATACTTACAGTGTCCCGAGTGTGAGAAGCACTTGCAAGCAACTCGAGCGACCATTAATGAGCTAGATTTTATGAAGAAAGCTTTGGATGAACGAAATTATGAACTCCAGAAATCTGAATTGCGCCTCAAGAACCTCCAAGTAATGCATGAATGAACCACATTCGTAGTTTTTAAATTAATTAAATTATATTCTAGAATGACATGTGTGACAAGGAAGCAATTGATACTGATATTTCTGAAATTGCCGCCCAAATAACTCAACTCCGAGAAAATAGTAACACGGACCAGTTGCTAATAGTCAGTACGGAGTTAGATCTCCTAAAAAAATACTGTCAAAAACTGATCTACATTAAAGAGGACAACAAGAGACTCAAGCAAGAAGTGGAAAATTATCGTTCTCGTCAATTAGTTACCCATAGTGTTGACGCATTGCATCGATTGCAGGTATATCATCAAACTTTGGTCAGCATCAGCAGTAACCTGCCTTACAAAAAAGTTGAAAGCATGAGTGATACAGACATTAGACGTAAACTTCAAAGCAAGGTTGCCATTTTGAAGGAAGTTACCAAACAACGCGATAAACTTCAAGCAGACATCCATAAAATTGAAACAAAGCTGAAGAAGTATGAGAACCTCAACTCTGAACTAACGATCTTTAAAGAAAAGTCGCAAGTTCTAGATAGGGTTATTGAGGAAAAACTAGGATTGGAACGTAGATTGACGCGCTTGGCGCAATTGGAAAGCGAAATAGATGAGTTGAGAGTTCGTGCCGATAAAGCTGATGAACTTCAACGTGCCTTAGAGAACGCACAGAAGAAGTTGTTACAATTGCAAGATAATAGAAACACATCAATTGTGATGCCATATGCAGCCAGAAGTGAACATAGCAGAAGTACAATTATGGATGAACTTAGATACAAAGCGAGAGAGGCGGAAATGCTGAGAATAGAACGAGATAGGATGCGTGTGCGTTTGCAGGAATTGCTCCACATCGAACAAGAATATAAACTGCTGCAAAGCCGATGTCGTATGTTGGAAGCAGCAAAAAATGAAAGGGATATTTATAAATCGAAGAACATTGAGTTGGTATATCTGCAAGATGAATGCGCCTCTTTACAAACCCAGGTTGATCAAGTTCGAGTGGTGACCGAAGAACGTGACGCACTAGTGAAAAAAGTTAAGGACCTAGAACATATTATTCGCGACAAAGAGAATGAAATAAATCGTCTGGTTAGGCACATTGAGAGGTTGTCAAAGGGTGCTGAAAACCAGCAGGTAAGCAACATATTCTTTAGCATTTGTTTATATTTGCGTTGTTTGGTTTTGTCTTAAGCTCGTAATGCAAAATATACCTAGTATATACGTGATTTCACCAGGATAAAATCAAGGATGTCATTACAAACCTGCGCAGTGAAATAGAAAGCAAAAACTTAGTCATCTCTACTTCGGAAACACATCTTGCTGATGTCCAAAATCAGTTAAAACAAACAATTGCTTCACTTACAAAAGAAATAAATGCTTTAAAACAGCAAGTTTTTGAAGCAGACGCTACTTGTGTAGTGCTGAAAGCAAGATTAGAGCGCTTATCAAGGCAATGGACAGAAGCTACAGTTGCTTTAGGGAAGGAAAAGAAAAATTGTTCTTTGTACAAAGCAGAAGTTGTTGCTTTGAATCAAGACAACCAACGGTTGCAAGAGATTGCAGACAGAATGAATGATTTAACTGATACTGGAAAAATAGAATCAATTCTGCAAGAGTCACATAACGCTCTGCGAGATGCTGCTCTTAAGTTAAACCAGTGGTCAACGGTTCCTACTGAAACCAACTTAGTTAATTCGTCAACCAACACATGGCCGCCTTCAACACAGCACGCCCACAAAAGTATTCATACTGTAACTGGTGAACACAAAGTTGCTTCGATTATCACTGATATTATGAATATACCCACACGCGATTACGATATGAGGGATGGAGGAAGTGCGTATCAAAAAACTTTACAAAATCTTGGATTAATATCGACTGACTTGTTACCTAATGAGACTGAAAATGGAGAAAAGCAATTGCGGAATTTGGAAGAAATATCGAAAACAACATTAGATAAGAAAATATCAGTTCCATCTCTAGAAAACAGAGATTTACATGGCTATGATGGTAAAACTGATCAATCAACTTCACTAGAATTACCCAAAACATTAGACGAAGAAATTTGTGTCACAAACTTTCCTCTGGATACTCAAGATCGTGGTATAAATGTAGATCCGATATTGTGTTCTTCAAAAGGAATCCAGCCCGCAATTTCCACTACGTTTTCAACAAAGTCTGGTATTTCTGCTTCAACTACAACGAGCACCAGTTTGATTCCTCATTACAATTTCGTTGATACAGCAACTGTTTGTTTTGACCACACTGGCGTTCAAGTTTGTGAAGTTTGTGGAGACAAAAATAAGGAACAAATAACTTTTCGGAACGTTGCTGTTTGTAGAGCAAGTCAAATTGAGGAAGAAGCATCTCCAAAAGATGATGACGATAAAACAACCTCTCCTACAAAGCAATCAATACCCGCTTGTTTAAAACCTGATGCACGCAAAGATTGTAAAAATCCTTCATGCGTCTGTAAAACTACACAGACAAGAGAACCATATACAGAGGAACCTTCTGCGTCAAAAACTCCTCCTCTCCCATCGTCAGATGCTCCTGATAGAGAAGATCGGGAGCCTGATGACATTTGCGGTGATTCCTCTGAGGAATTAATAAGACTTCAAGAGTTAGAAAATCAAGGAAAACTGTCACTCACTAATATTAGATGTGTTTGCAAACATACGCAATCACCAGTTTGCAAATGTGTGGACACCTCGTCGCAAGCCGGAAGAATACCGCCAGGAAGAGACAAAAATGCAGGAGTACAGAAAACACAGTCAAAAACAAGTACTAGAAAAGATCATGATGTATCTAAAACTATCTGTGTTGATACAGAAGAAGATCGAATACGCCTTCGCAAATTACAAGATCAAAGAGCGGCTACGTTGAGGAACATTACTTGTGTTTGTCGTGGAGCTCAAACTGAAGTGTGTGAATGTCGTGATAAAAAAAAGAAGAAAGATTCCAAAAAAATTCCAATTTATAAACCAAGCGCAGATGCCTTGACTACAATTTGTGTCGACAATGAGCAAGAACAAAAACATCTGCAGAAATTAGACAAAGAGGGTGCCCTTTCCTTAAAGGATATTTCATGCTTATGTAAAGGAATTCAAGCAGCACTTTGTGAATGTTATAAATTAACAGGACAATCTACTACACATGCTTCAACTGTTACTTTCCATGAAAGAACTGATGATGTCCCTCCTTGTAGACGTGACTTCAACGATACCATTTGCGTTGACAACAAAGAGATGTTACTACATTTGCGACAATTGGAGGAGCAACAGGCACTTTCCCTGGAAAACATAACATGTGTTTGCAAAGGTGCTCAAACAGTAATATGTAAATGCACTACATCCGGTACAAGTCCACATAAACCAAATTTGGATACAAACAGTGTGCATATTCAATGTATTCCCTATTGTAAAAAAGATGTTGCAAGTGATGCAATTTGCGTTGATACTAAGGAAGGTTTGCAAAAACTTCAGCAACGTGCTGATGCGGGCAAACGTTCTATGAAAAATGTCCAATGTGCCTGTAAAGAAACACAAACAGAAAAAATTTGTGAATGGGTGGAAACTTCCACAAATACGCCTGTCATCAAGGACGATACCAGTGCCGCAACTACAATAAGTAAGGCTTCCGTTGAGTCCAGTACAAGAGATAATGTTAGGTGTATGTGTAAAGCAGTCCAACACAAAAGCAGCGAAAGTCATATGGGCCAAACACCGGCACCGTATTATAGTGGGCAACCTACTAATACAACTTCCGGCATTAACTCGGAGTCATTATCAAATGACATTCTTTCCATGAGTAAAGGTAAATATTTCCTGAAACCATGCAAAAATGCAATGAGGTAATTATGTAATGTTTTTCTTTTTAGATGTTGATTTGTGCGACGAGTTGCGTGACGAGATTAAAGAGCTAAAGCGATTGCAGGATACAATGGAAATGGAGAATCAGGCATTGCGAAAGCACTCCATTGAGCTGAAGGAAGCTGCTAAGAATCAAATTGCAGCATTGTCGAGTGAATTGCAAAAATCCCGCGAAGATTGGGCTAAGACTGATGATTCTAAAACGGTGATTGATTTGCAGGAGCAAAATAAACTTCTGCAGCATCAATTGGCTTCACAAAATAAACTTGAATGTGAGTGTAAAGAGTTGAGGGATCAGAATAATCTTCTTTTGAGTCAAGTAAAGGAGTTAGAGACGAAGCTATGTGAATGTTCGCAAATGCATGAAATGCAAAAAGACAAATTAAAGCATGATGATAAGATGAAACCACAAGATGATACCATATCAAAAGTAGATAAATTTGGAGTTTTGGAAAAAGAAAGTAAGGAAATTTCTTCAGAAATGAGAAGAAAATTAGAGCAAGAACGTCTTTTAGAATCTGAAATTAGCCAAGGTGCTAAAGAAAAATATGACAAAGATACACATGGAGGAGCGGAGGAGCAATATGCAGACAAACCAAGTACTTCAATATCTGCAACAAAAACTAAAATTCAATCCCCAAAAGACGAAGCTTTAGCTGATTCAACAGCAAAACCTGTAGATGGAGCGGAAGCTCAAAAAGATCAGATATCAGCGTTAGCGGAGAAAAAAATAGAGCCTGAAACTATTTCCCGCCATCCAGGGGATGATAATACATTAAGAAAAGAACTTGGTGACTTGCAACAGACTAAAGATCGAAATGATCCAGACGATTTCTTGGGAAAACAATTAGATAATTGCATGGACGAATTGAATGATTTACGCAATCAACTTGCTAAGTGTCGGGAGGAGTTAGAAATTCAAAAGAAGCCAGAAGCTGCCGACTCCGATCTACGAAAACAACTGGAAGACTTAAAAAAACAACTTGCAGCAGTTTCACAAGAAAAAGAAATTGGTGGTTTGCCAACTAAGGATCTAAAGACCGACGATGATGATCTACGTAAACAATTGGAAGCGTTAAAAAAACAACTAGCGGACACGAAAAATGAATTAGAACAGGAACGCACTATACCAAAAGGTGATGCGCCGGACATGAATGAGTTGCTAAAACAATTAGAGGATTTAAAGAAAAAGCTACAGGATGCTAACAAACGTTTGGAAGATTGTGAGGATCATTTGGCAGGAGAAATGAAAAAATTGGAAGATGCAAAAAAAGAATTGGATACTGCAAAGAAAAATTGGGACGCAGAGAAAAAGCAACTTACAGATGCTAAGCAGGTGGCAGACGTGCCAAAAAAGTCCTCAGCTACACAAGCAGTTGTTCCAACAAAAGATGCTCATGCACAAGAGCCGATAAAAGCTCCTACTGGCGTAGAAGGAACAACAAAAGGAATAACTGAAACAACAGTAAAGACCGGTGATGCTGCCAAAACCGGCGTAGTAGGTAAATCAGAAGTTGACAGTAAACCGCAGACTACGGTTCCAACAAAAGGCCCCGCTGAAACCACAGCACAAACGGCTGATAATGCTAAAACTGGCGTAGTAAGCAAATCTGAAGCAGACAGTAAACCGCAGACTACGGTTTCAACAAAAGGCCCCGCTGCAACCACAGCACAAACGGCTGATAATGCTAAAACTGGCGTAGTAAGTAAATCAGAAGCAGACAGTAAACCGCAGGCTACGGTTTCAACAAAAGGCCCCGCTGAAACCACAGCACAAACGGCTGATAATGCTAAAACTGGCGTAGTAAGTAAATCAGAAGCTGACAGTAAAACGCAGCCTACAGGGCTAACACAAGGACCTACTGCTGGCGAAACGGCAGATGTGACAAAGGTAGTATCACAAGGGCGCGATATGGGCGAAAAGTCCAAAGGGGACAAAGCAAAGGTTGACACTGATAAACCAAAAGGCGTAGATACACAGAAACCGTCAACCATTGCAGACTACCAAACACGCCTCGCTCAATCTGAACAACAGATTGACAAACAAAAGCAACAACTTAAAGGTAACAAGGGTAATAATACGCAAACACAAATAACTCATATTTTGTATGAATTCAAGAGAGTGCATCTAAACTAGCTGACATCGAAAATGAATTGGAGCGTACGAAACAACAAAGTATAGAAACAATCCGCTCAGCTCGCGCCAGCTTTGAACGCGATATAGTGAGCATGCAAGAAAAATATCTTGATGGCATTGAAAGTATGCAAGCGGCACACGAAGATCTTATGAGTCAAGGAAATGCGGCCCTTGAAGCAGAGATTGATAGTCTGAGAAAAGAATCAATCGAGAAGCAGACCAAAATAGACGAATTGAGTTGCATGTGTTATGAGCAAAAAGTAACTATGCGCCAATCTTTACTGAAGATATTTAAGTATGTAACTTTTGTCTATTTCTATAGAAAAAGAAAGTCAATCTGTGTCAAGTCCAGGTTCAGGCCGTGGATATTGAAATGGAATGTGTTTGCGACGACATGTTGTTTGCTTATTTGTTGAGGAAAGTTTTGTATTGCGGGCTTGAGGTGGTTAAATGTTTAATTACATGTGTTAGGACAATCTTTAAGCATTTATGTTTTTCACAGAGTCTTACTTTTGAAGACTTGCAATATATGCATACGAAGATATGTAATGCGACTGCGAAAGTGATGGGTCATGTTAAAAAGGGTAATTACGCGTTTCCTCCATGTAAATATGATTATAAAACTCGACAAAGCCAAGCTCAAACTCAAGGTATCATCCAGACAACTATTCAATTCTATGAAAACATTAAACACAATTCTTACAAAATGTTATACAATTGCAGTTGCCAGGTTGCAAATGGAAGTTGCCCTTGAAAGACAGCGTCTTGAGAGCTTAAAGAAAGCTTTGGACATTGAACGCACCACTCAAGCAATGATGGAACACAACTTTAAAATAAAGGCTCAATTTGCGCAATTTCCATGTAGTTCGCCGATGCCAGCATATATATCTCACCAGTAAGCCCACAATATAACTGTATATAGTTAGTTACTCATTCTATTAATCGGCCATGTTATTTAGAAACAGAAACAAATCAACCCGCACTACCACCCGAAAAACCGCCGTGGTTGATCCCTTTGTTCCCTGCAAATGTGCGAGTAGCCAAGAGTTAAACCACAGAAGTTTGGAGATGGATCTACAGGAACATCTTTCTAGCACAATATTGCATCACTAGTCAGAATTGCGCATGCATTTAACGTGTCCAGAAGTATAAATCAACTCGTTGTCTTTGGTTTATAAAACACTATCATTTACCCATTTGTTTCGCCCGCAAAATCATGATGTACTCTGTATTATTTACAATAATATATTCTTTCAATACGCGCTGGCGCTGCCACTATGTTAATTACAATTGCACTACGTGCCTATTTGTAACCACATGAGATTGACTCTTATTTCACTATGAAGACGGACATTCACTCTTTTTTTTACTTTGACTGACATTGTAAAGAATGGATCTGTTCTTTACACTTACGCAGTCCACATGCAAGCCAATGAACTTGGCCTTTTGCTAGGGACTGTAGTTCTTTAAATCTTGATTCTAGTTTATATATGTTACTGACTTCGCAACTACTCGTTGTATTTGCCAGATCACCCTGAAGTTCCCTAATACCTTCAAAAACATGTTCAATAAACTTGCCAGTGTTTTTCTCCCCATTAGATATTATGGTGTTAGACTTTGAAAATGAGTGATCCAATAAAATACTATTGAGACGACTCCCCATCTCACTTAGTTTCTCATTATCTCGCTGAAGATCAACCAGTTTTTTACGAAGTTGTTCAATTATGTTGTCTCGCTCCTGGATGACTTTGGGCACTAGCTTTGAATAGTTTTCATCTCTTTGTCTTTCAAGAGCCCAAGATTTTAAAAGATCATTCTTTGTACGAAGGTCTTCTTGTAACTGATGGATTGTTGTGTGCTGTTCTGTTTCGTTTTCTAAAAGACCTGCAATTCTCTTGTTTGCTTTTTGCAGAGCACCTTTAAGATCAGTAGTCTCTGAATTCAATTGGTTGATAGAATCTCTGAGCTGCGTCTGCAGAGCGATAAGTTTCTCTTCAGATACCTTTATGATGGTTGATTTCTTATCAAGTTCTTCTTGTAGTACTGTTATCTTTGATCCAGATTCAACAACAAGACTTTTACAATTCTCTAAAAATCTTAGTCTGCCTTGCTGACTGTCAACCAGGTTTTGCAGATTTTTACAGCGTTCGGTTAGAATATTATTCTCGTCCTCGTACTTTTTGTAGCGCTCTAGCTCCGCTTTGAAACAAGTGCATTGACTGTTTAAATAATCGATCTGGTTCATATGTTGAGTGATCACAGCTCTTTGTTCCATATATTTTACGTTAAACTTGACCTTTAAATCCTCATTCTCCTTGTTGGCCACCTGCAACTCCGATATACGTAGACGCAACCTATCAAACTCCAAATTCTTGATCTCAAAATGACTCAGTTTCTCCTTCAATTGCTCCACTTCCTTCCGCAGTTCAAGTTCAACATGTAAAAACGGTACAGTTTGCACAATCTGTGACGCATGATCCCCTGGGCATTTATCATGCCTGTCTGGAAATTTCCGTTCGATCATCTGGTCAAATTTACTAAACTTCTCCATTTGCTTCAAAAGTTTTCTAACGGTTTCTTGCAAAGTGTTCCGCTCTTCAATCACCTGCTTTATATCCACGCACCTATCATTTGCTTCGATTGCAACGTCATGTGTTACTAATGGTAGCGAAGGAATTGCAACAAGATCATTGCGAACCATTTTGAGATTTAATCTTTTCATTGCTTCATGGCGTCGGATTTCTTGCTGAAGATCATTGATTCTTGCTTTACATAGCAGGTCATTATTGGATGAACCTTTAGTGTTGCTAAGAACATCAACTGTTTTCTGTAGTTTTAAATTTTCATCTTCTAGACGTTCTTTTTCTTCGAACATTAGAGATAATATTGAGAGCTGGCATATAGCATCCTTAGCAACGGATGTTTGCTGATCTAATTCATCTTGTAACCCCTGGCAACAAAAATGATCAATATATTCTTAAAAATGTGTATTACTATGGCACGTACCCGAATCTTTAGATTAAGTTCGCTAATAATTTCATTCTGACTTTCATCCGCGGTAATATATTTGCTTAAGTAGTTGATGTCATGAAATGAATTTGTTGCAGGCATTAATATCTTTGGATTTGCACGATTATTGATACATTGCCTTTTCTGTAATAGAATATCATTAATTGCCATCTTCTTATGTATGTATTAACAATGTTACTAAGCATTCAAATGTATTTCTCCGTTCTTCCGTAAGATCCAAATTATCAATGAACGCTTCAAGAACATTCATTTGATTCCGTAGAAATGCGATATCTGCATCCTTATTGCTCATCAACGTACGTAGCAGGGAATGCACAGTTATATATTTTCCAATGTACAAGTCCTAAAACAAACATCTATTAAAATCACAAGGTTTTATTAAGATTACATTTGCGTTACTGAAGTTTGTGGTGATGCGGCAGCAAACAACTCGAGTATATATTGCTTTCTGTCATGCGATCCGTACGCCCATGCACGTGGATCAGTTGCCGAACGGTAGGTTTTCAGGTGAAATAACGACTTGGAATTTAGGGGTAGATCGCAAGGGTCTCCCGGCGTTTTGAATGCCCTTAATTTGTTACTCACGTACGTTGCCATTGTCGCCCGACATTTGGTGAGTAATAGCGCACAGGAGCCCTTGTTTTCACGTGACCTGAAAATTTAGTTTCACCAATGCGGTGTCATCCGATTTGATTTTTCTGCTTGTAAAAGATGACACATGACATTACTAGATTAAGGAAACTAAATCAAGTCACCTAAATAATATCAATTTTAATCCCCATTGTAATTAGGTGATTATTAATATTGCTGCTTGACAAAATTACATTTATTTCCTTACAATATTTTCAATTCAAACAAGAAATCCAACAATCTACACATTCTTCAAATTCTTTTATTATTAAAAATCTCAATCCAGTAACCATCTGGATCTGTGATAAAGGCAATAGTTTTCATTGTACCATCCCGAGGATGTTTGATAAAATTTACTTTAAGTTTTTCAAATCTTTCACAGGCTTTATCAACATCAGGCACCATCACACCAATGTGCCCAAAACCTTTTGGTTCAGTGTTACCAGTATGATACTTAAAGTCAGTTATACTTTCAGTTCCCCAATTACTAAAATATTCACATTAAAAAATTACCAGAACTGATTACTGGCTACTCACTGTGTTAATTCAACTGTAGCAGGCCTGGACAGTGCCCATTCAGTTCTTTCCTTTGTGCCCAATTCACCTGGCATTGAGTTTGCCTTTTCATACCCCATAAAGTATAAACTGAATCTCATTTCTGGGAAGTCCATCTTTTCCAACAATTCCATGCCTAGCACACCAGAATAGAAAGGTAGCGAGATTTTCGGATCTTTGATGCGATACATAGTTTGTTGAAAAATGAAATCTTTGGTATCTGCTGCGTTCTTGGTCGGGAGAAGTGCGAGAGCTTCAGCATTGGAAATTGGTGGTGTTTCAGACATTTCAATTTTGTGTTATATTGGTGTAATAAATGAAAGCAACGAATGTGATTTGTAAAGTGCGTTAACTAAGAACCAGCCGCAAATAGCTGCCGGAAGCTTGTAAATGGAGCCAGGCTGTCAAAACCAACATATAAGCTGAACAGGCCAATGAGGCCGGATGACATCGGATGAGTCCGCTAAAGCAAAGATTATTCACTGCATTTAAAAAAATAATTATTGTTTTTATTAAGCAGCTCTTAACGTCACATATCTTCTAAGTAACTTTAAAATTAGAAATGTGGGTAGAAGATGGTTATCAAGGTTACAAAATCGATGGATAAACAATTCAAATGTACAAAATAAACAAGCACACAACAGAGATTTGAATCAATTTGACCCGAAACATGACAAAATGGAATGTGAAATGAAACATGTACGTTTATTTGGCAATCCCAACGCAATTATACCTACTCAATCGTTTCCCACATAGCATGCATTTTTAGGTCCGCATACACCTCTTAATTAAGAGGTGCAAAGCGTGTTTCTATTCTCCAAGACGAAAAGATCTTAGATACTAATCTCCCAATATGTGCATCTCATTTATTGACATTTAGCGTACATGCCGCAATTAAACTTACGAATTAATCCAAGGCGTATACTAAAATATACTTAGTTAAAGTATAATTAGCATAATTAGGGCAATACTATAATGATTTGTCTAAGCGGCTGTAAATTAGCGCAACATATCAATAAAGGTTGAGCTTTAGGCGCCACACAAATTCCCAGAAAAAAAAAAAAAAAACAAAACAAAACGTAATGATATATTACTGTTACAATGAAGGTAAAAGAAGTAGTGACACATCCATGACACTAATTAGTGCTGATGCTGGTTGTAGTCTAGGCACGGAAAAAGTGATACACTTTGTTGAGTACGCCTTGGAGAAAGTTAATTCTGCTTTAAATTTTTGTCTTCTCCACAGGGAACCAAATTGCCATATCGCACAAACTAGTTCTTAGATCATGTGTTATTCTTATGTATTCATTAGAACCAGATACAACCAACGTTTTAAAATTACCGCAGGCCAATGTGATTACATTCCTGGTATTATTATTACGCCGTAATTACTTGTTGACGCATTCTGAAACATTGAAATAGCATTTAAAATATTTATGATATTATTGATACATATATACGTCTGTTTTTTACTTGCTGTGCTCATTACCTCATTTGAGGTAATTGTTTGGGTACAGTTCTAAAATAGATGCACACGTTTAATTAAATAATTTTCATTCTTCAAACATGTATTTTATATTAAACGTGAAGATCAAGTAAACTTCAACGTAATTTATTAATGTAAGGATTGTGGGATACGACAGAACTTAGCCATCAATTTTACACCTATTCAAAGTTTGCATGTTAATTATTGAATCTACAATTATTATAATCAAATATTTAATGGTGTAAAATTGATGCCCACCCCCGCGACGTGGACGCGTCTGTCAATTGGGGGCTGGATGGATTGAGGAGACAAGTTTATAAAAATGTTGGATACACGCCAATTCAATGCAAAAAAATAAAATTATAAAAACCTGAAACAAAATAATGAATGAAATAATAAGGATGGAAAGACGCGCGTAACATTTTCGCATATTAAAAAAGGAAAGCGCACCTGATAAGCGCGCAACACAATAATGTGAAAAATGGAAGAGAAATTAAAGCTAAATCACGACTTGGTAGCGATTTATGCTCCGGGAGACTGCTACGTGGTATCCACTTTTATGTAGTTCGCAACATTGTTAGAATTGACCAGGACAGATATTTCAGCGGTCTGTCACCGGCTCTCAGTCGCCGACAGTAAAATCTTTGACCGGCCTTAGCACTTAGTAATAAATACAAGTACACATTCACATATCCTCATTAATACCGACGAACAAAACCGGAAGCTAAATTAACTTCAATGCCGGAAGGATCTCGCTTTTCCACACGAAGCAAGCCAACGCTTTGTTGGTCAGTACTTCAGGGATACATGATTCCAGCCCAGCCATTGCGGCTTCTCGATACCAGCACAACGCCTAGTCATGTGTGGTTTGTTTTGTAGCAACGCACATCTCAAAGAAGATAGACTTTAATATACTTTTTCTACAAAATATACGGTTCAATGCCTAAAAGCTACTCCCAGAAACACAAGGCAACTGATGATTGTTATTTGCAAAACCTAAAAATCACAAAAAAAAAAACGCAAAGTTAGATGTACGAACGTGCATTAATTGGCATTAACCAACTTGCGTCAATACAACCTAAAATACACAAAAATACACGGGTGGCAACCAGTTTGGTGTCATGTTCAACACAATAAATTCCAGATCTTCGACCGCACCTTAAACTGTAGAGCCGTCAACAAGCCCAAAACCTCGGACGCAAACACGGTAAAACTAGTTACCAAACTACAAACAACACACTCAAAAGTTTATTTCATTGCAGCTGCAGAGGGATAGTAGAAAGTGCGTCTCTGATATTCTTGTTCCCTCAGTGGTAGAATGATGCTGGAAGACCTTGTAATTCCAATGGCCATGATTAGCAAATGAGATAACACTTTAGTTTAAATCCGTGGTGCCCATACCGCCTGCACTCACGCACGGAAAAAAGGAAAATGAAGGAAAACGTGTTAAATCTAATAACAATATTCCTGTAATCAAGTACATCAAAGTATAGTACAATTCGATTTCAAATTAGTAGAGATGACACATTAGGTTAAGTTGTCTTGTCCGTTATACGTTATTAACGCGGACAAAAGTAACGTGATAGATTATAACACAAAGACGTACTCACTCGGTTGCGAACTTCTAACGACACGAATTAACAGCACACAAAAATTAATAAACAAGTTAAACTTGAGTACATTACCGGATAGTTTGATAAACTGAGCGCAGATGAAATAGTAATCCAAAGAAATGCTCATTAACCTCTGATGAGTGAACTGCGCACCCATGCACATAATGTCAAAGTACTAGACTAAAAAAGTACACATTTTAAATATTTGCACTAAACTTAATCAGTGCAAAACAATCGGCAACATTGCCCTTTGTTGTTCAGAGCATGCGCATTCCAAACCGACGCTACCCGCTACGCTACCATATTGCACTTTTGAGAAAAATTTCTAAGACTGTAACGGTTTAGCTCGGAAACTGGGGCATCCGAAATGATATCTAGTAGCCCTCGTTATGGCAAATCTGGGTGCTATTATGGGTTATGGGTGCCATCGTTATGGAACCCACGCCATGATGCTGTTAAAGACGCTACTCATTTCCTCAACATTTTAGCAATACTTCATCAACTGCGTCGAAAAATATGCTCAACTTACCATTAACGTGTTTGCGGACATGATGCACTTTGATTTAAAATACTGTTGACTAATTACCGGCATTTTAATTAATTACTTTAACCTTACTTAGTGAGATAACACTGTTACGTTTGAACCCAAAGAGAGTCGTGGACGAAAGGCCGAAGCGACGCTCTGAGCTGTTGGTTACTTCCAAAAAACCAACCTAACATTTTTTATGAACTAAACCCCCTAGCACACACTATCAAATTCAAACAACAGCGACAACCCCATTCGCTCGTTTTAATAAATTATCTGTTACATTGGCATCATTTGCTGAAAATCTTTACAGTATTGCACAGTATTTATTTAACTTATGAATTTTGCTAGCAATCACAACAGAAGGCAGCTTTTCACCTGAGAAATCAACTTAGATCTTAAAGCGTGAAATCTCCTCTCTATTTGCTATACTCTCTTAGTTAAAATGCGAACAAAATGGCTATGTTAAATTGGCAACAATTGAATAAAATTGTAAAATGTACGTGATTTGATTTGTGAAATTTTCATATGTGAAATCATAATTTTGATTTATTTTTGCTTGGAGTATAATATTCCAGTATTCCAGCTGGCAAGTTGTAAAAACGTTCAAATGTACGTGGTGCATTGGCAGAAGAATTTCTGTCTGCTAGTATTTAAATTTGACTATTGCAATTATAACTCGAATATATTTATTACCTAGTTCAACAAAGTTACTGTATCTCTATTTGTTGCAAAATAAAATCTATATTATCCTGTGCAGCATGTGGAGGCGTTGTTGCAGTAATCACTTCATTTAAGGTTTCATTGTAGACAACGTTATTGGTTGGTAGTAACACCCAACTACAGCTGGTGTTTACAATTGACTCATGGAAGCCAATTCTAAAACTGCAGTTGGTGCAGTTTCTACACTTTGCTATCATCATCACTAACTAGCTAATGGTCATTAGTTGCAATTAGTAGTCAGCTTAGTGAGCAGAACACATGCTGTTACCTGCAATTAGGGTTTCAGTTGCTTTGTGCTGTTCCATGCTCCATAGGGGTCCTTTCCGTTGAAAGAATGTGTTAAGGTAAGTTTGTAGTTCATTGGATCCACCTTTTATCCTCAGGTACTTGCATATTGAGAAATGTGCGTTTAGAATCCATTTTTAATATAATTAGCAATAATGATCAAAAAAACAGAAAGATATTAGATAGCTTGATCTATTAACTATCTACTATCAATTCATACCAATTGAGATTGTCTTTCATTCCCAGATTACCTTACCCAACAGATGATAAGTAACACCCTTTAATTATCTTGTTTTTTGGAATGTGTTTGCATGTTCTGCGTGGTTCTTTCCCTTAGATTGTGGAAGCGTTTTTGTTGGATATCCCGGGTAGTTCATATTTCATAATCATGCTCAGCCGCAGCGCGTTAGTGGTTGACTGTTTATTTTCCCACTCCCACACATGCTTCTTATCTGCAGCACACTGGAGTTCTTATGTCACGATCAGTGCTTCAGTTCGTAGTGATAAGGACCAACCTCCACGTACAGGTAGATGAATATGGCAGAGGGTGTATTGAGAATTCATTTCTGGTATATTAAAATATTAAGCAACCATAATTCGGCTTTAAAGTTAGATCTTTTAGTGATACCCTTATAATATTACACATTAACATCCAGATTTCTTGTTCACTCTAAAGTGGTTTGTTTGCTTCTTCTCTTAAAATTATAGATGTCTTCTTATTGGACGCCCTTTCAGGGATAAACACTTTTGCCTTTATTGATGATTCTTCCAGCTCAGATAGTTGGAATAGCATGTATGAATCAACTGAAAAACCAACAAAACTATTTACGTTTTTATTATAATTAATTACAACTAAAAATTGTTTCACACAATGTACTCACAACTAAAATCTATCCTGTTTTATTCTGCCTGATCATAAAGTTCTCAGCATGACTGCCAGTCTGAGACTCACCACTTGTACCTTATATCTTTTCTGTATTTGCCCAATTCCATTTTTGCCAGACAAATCTGTTAAATTTTGGCTTCGCATCAAACAACTGCACACTCACATGGTGGTCATGCCTGAGTGAATAAATCCAAAATTGCTAGTTTTCTTTTCTGGATGATTTATTCGAGTTCAGCTGGCCTGGAGACTTGAATTTAGTGGTGCCTTAAAGCAAGTACACTCGATGTAAACCCTGTTGAAATTAAAGATTGTACTACTTTAACAAGTCCTACACACATATATTCTGTGTATGGTATATTAATTCATCATGCTGCTATTAAGAGAATTGTGTATATTACTTTCATGGACTCTTTTTGAGCTGCTCCAGTGCAAGTAAATTTACAATCCAACACAACTCTAGTTACCATGTGTTATTATGGTGCAATTTTGTGTTTTGCAATTGCATTGGAATTATAATGAACATGTGTAGTGCTGCAGAAGAACCATTTCAATTTTGCATCAATAAAGAACATTCCATACCTAGAACAATAAACTACAATATTAATTCCAATTGGAAAACACAAATCTTCAAAGATAATTGTAGTTATACAGTATCCAGCAGAAATAAGCAGTACTAGACCTCTTCCAAGCTCATTCTTCCACTTTACATCCATGATACACTTTTATTATCAAAGCACAACAAACACGTGTTACCCTCAATATAAACTAATGCTTCATCAGATAAATGCAATCAACACATATCTCCACATATAAAACCTTCACCAGTTTTGTTGTCATATCCCTCAATTAAACACCACTTCATATACTTATTTACCCAGGGTGCGTCTTGAGACATTGCCGGCTTGTAAGAAACTGATTGATTGTCGGGAGAGTCGGGAGGCAGCAGTGACTTGTTGCTGTATATGTGGGCAACAAGTTTCAAAGTCAGAGCAGAGAGAGTTGCCGGCAACCGAGGAAAATAAGCGCCACATGCAACAAGACTGCGTTTTAGTATAAAGCTCAACAAAGTGAGAACAATGCTTTAATAGAAATTCAAGATAGTTGTTTGCTCGTAGGAAACTACATGAATTTATATCAAATTTACCAATATTTTCAAAACATTTTTATCTCTTTTAGTTTAACATTAGAAACACTCTTATGATCTTCCATCTGGAACCTAATTGAACTTAGATTCGTTCTATTCTACTTCTACTATAGATTCACAAAGTAATAGTCAGATCACTCACTTTTTGGGCATATTTACGGTGGTTTGGTTATTTACTTTGCATTTCGTGAACGTTTTCCTCTAATTGAATCTCCAGGAGCTTATGAAGTCTGTTTAATCGGTTTGCTCGCTTTATGCTTCTTTAGTATACTTATCCAGCTTTTCTTGTTTTCATGCTTTTGTCGAAAGAACAACCGACAAAAGCGAGTCACTTGCACATTTGATTTCATTTAGCGAAAACTTATTCTTACTCTTCTAGAATTTGCTTAATTTGCTGGGAAAATTTTTATGACAGTTTCAGGTTTTCAAGGTGACTTAACCTTAAAAATTGTTTACATGTAACAAATTAATTAAACATAATATATTATAATTCTGAATTAAAATATTCCTTTTAATGATTAGTAATATCATACTCTTATGTTAAATAGGCTAATATTTTAATTAAACATAAATTCATATTTACATTTTCTTACATTTGTTTATTTGGATTTGATCCTTAATATCGTAAACAATCTATTCATGTAAATAATAGCCACTGGCATATTTAACGATTTAGACCTTAAATAAAGATAAATTGATATAGTATTGTAAGGATTTTCTAAAATCCCTCAACGTCATCCAACATTTCGCCGTAAACCGATATCTTCGAGTACCTACGCTTTCCAAACCCAATGAATCTCAATCCCTTTTAATAAAATCCGTTAAACACCCTGTCATTAACCAGTTGCCGCACGTCCTTAACTTGATCTCTCTGGAAATCCAACACAACTTTCTTCGGACTTAGCTGACCTTCTTCGGGTACCGCACTCCCTCAAGTATCCAAGAGGTCCAATGGTAGTGTCGATACCAACAAGAATACCACAAAGGCGATCGAGAAGCCCGCCACAAGACCAAATATTCCTAGCGATCCACAGCACATGACCATACCCCGAGATCGTGATCGACACCATGCAGCCGCTCGCCGCAAGACCTACCCTATCACAACATTCGCACAACACGCACAATCTTTCATAGTATAAATGCACAAAATTAACATCCTTCATAAATATAGCAATAATTAGACGGAGTAATGCTTAAAGTTGAAGTACACAAGGAAGTAGTACTACTACTGAAGTTTCTCAATGGCTTGCACATGGAAAAGTGGAACAAAAGTGGGCATATAGCAAAAATGAATGTAGGTGATGGGAAAATGCTTAGACAAAAAAATGCTTGCATTTAAAAGGAGAGTTAGTAGAGTTACTGATGTCCCAATAGTTGGTTTGATGTGTTCTTCAACACCTTGCAATAGTATCAGTACTAAGTGAATTCGAGGATCTTACAAAGTAACAGAATATTCAGTTATAGACGATAAAAGTATTAAGAATGTTGTCAATATTACAATTTCTAATTTATTAAATTCTGCGATTCTATATATTTACAACGTCCATAGTCCTTTAACAAAGGACACCAAACTCAATAAAGAAGAAAGCGATGGTAACCAAATAACAGCACACTATTCTCTACTTGAATCAGATCGTAGTACTAGAGTGGTTTATTATACTGCAGGTGACCATGGTTTTAATGCTGATGTTACACACGTTGATTGGTGTTTTAAAACACAAAAATCAAGCAAAACAACGTAACTTGTCATTCAATATGTTTCTTGTATTGATAACTAACAAATTAATAAAGTAAAAAATTATAATCTATATGAAATATACGTCCAAGATCATCACTCAGTGATGGTAGACAGGAGCAGCAACAGCGACGACTTTCTTCTCTGGGTGGGCAGCATGGCCAGAGTAGGAGACCTCAGCGTTAAAACCATTGTGATGGTCAGCAGAGTAATGCACATTTCGGATGGTACCATCAGGCTGGACTAAAGAGTATTCACCTTTGACGACATCCCCATCACGTACCTCGGACTGGCTTTTATGGTCACCAGTGTGGTGGTCTTCAACACCGTATTTGAAGTCGTATTTAGGGTGATGGTCTGGGTAGGCTTCTTCGAGATGAGCCGCATGCACAGCAACTGGAGCAGCGTGACCTACGGCAATAGGAGCGACATGATGGAGATCGTGGTGTTGCACAGAGGCGTAGGATGAAGCGGTTTCAATTGGGATGGCGACGGCACAAACCAACAGAGTAGAGAAAGCTAAGATCTGAATTTTAAACAATTAGGTTTTGTGTGTGAACAAAATGTGTTGTTCTATATTTACCTTGGAGTACATTTTATAGATTTAGTTGGTTGTTGACCGATGATGATCAGACGATGTGTGGTGCTTGCCTTCCAAGAACTTTGGGCTTTTATACTCGGTTTTTGGACAGTTAATCAACGTGATTAACGAGGCATGAAATGGATGGAATGGATTAAAATGGCAAAAAATTGAAGAATTCGGCGGAAATGTCAAAGCCCATCAAGTTTTCGAAAGCTGCACGATTTAAGTTATAATCGAACTAATATTTGGCATTCATTGATCGATTGGAGCCAGCTAAATTATTATCTAAGTTACAATGAAATCAAAGTTATTTAATACAAGTAATAGTAAAAAGTACAATGTAAACTAATTCCATTTACTTGGAGTTTAATGGAAGCAGCAAACAACACAAAATTAAAGTAGTCTGTGCAAATAAATTAGTAACAAATTAGTAATTTAAAATTGATGTAAAATTGTGTTATAATTAATTTATCATTTATCATGGATTTTATAGCACCGTTAATTAACTTTGCTAATCAGTAAAGTTTGAGCATAAAAATAAACGCTATGAAAGAAATTTGTTATTAATTGGCCCCTGGCAAAAACTTTTACATTTGCACAATAACAATCCATGCAATTCAAATCTAAATGAAATATTTATTTTCTTTTTATTTCTTTAAAGTCAAAATTCTATTTACTGTTGATGCATTCAAGTTGATTGTAATTGATTTTTGTACGAAATTGTATAATTAAATTAATGCTAATCACCCAATTTACAATGCTGACTGCTCAGTGTGCGGAAGCTGTAGAAAGAGAACATTAGAAATTAATCGAAATTAAAACGGCCGCCAGACGAAAGCTAAAGCCAAGCAATTGCATAACGCGCGTATGTTCTTTCTGCTCGCATTGTCGTTAATCTGATCGACTTCCTGTACAACGACTTTGCTTTCGTTGTCTGTCATAAAACGAGCGAATTTTTGGGAGTGTCCCACCAACTGTTTCGTGGGGCATCGATATAAAAACGCCGCAATTTCATACAGACGGCAGTTCAGCAAGACCAACCATTATTAAACACAAGTATTGCTAACATTGTTTGCAAAATGTACACGGTAATAACACATTACATATAGATGGTGCTCAATGAAGTAATACTTTTTTTTCTTCAGAAGATCTTAGCTATCTCTGCGTTAGTGGCTTGTGCTGTTGCTATGCCAATTGAAACCGCTTCATCTTACGCTTCTGTGCAACATCACGATCTTCATCATGCCTCCTCCATCGCCGTAGGTCACGCTGGCCCAATTGCTGTGCATGCGGCTCATCACGAAGAAGCCTACCCAAACCATCATCCCAAATACGAGTTCCAATACGGTGTTGAAGACCACCACACTGGTGACCATAAGAGCCAGTCCGAGGTACGTGATGGAGATGTCGTCAAGGGTGAATACTCTTTAGTCCAGCCTGATGGCACCATCCGCAACGTGCATTACTCTGCTGACCATCACAATGGTTTTAACGCTGAGGTCTCCTACTCTGGCCATGCTGCCCACCCAGAGAAGGCACTCGTTGCAGCCCCAGTTTACCACCATTAATTTTTTAGCGTGATATAGGGGGTTTAAGTACATTTTGCTTGCATTTGAATGATTTTCCTAAAAATTAATTACTTTCTTTTTCTTTTTTGTCTTCAAAGTCCTATTCTACTTCTTCGCTTTTACTCTGTTTACTCATTTTTCTTTCATTCTGTGATTGCCATCATTGGTCTTAATTATCAAATTTTTTTAGAAAGGTTTATATTTTATAACGTTGTATATAAAACAATAAAAATGTGATGATGTAACATTCTGTTTTTATTTAATATTAAAACAAAAAAAAAAGGCTAATTATACTGTTGTCCTACTGCACTACTTACTTAAGTCATTTATCAGAATAATCGGGGCTCCTACTCTCAAGTCATGCAGATTCATTATCATAACGCACGCCAATATTTTTACTAAAGATAATTAAAGCATACTGCAACTGGACATGCCTTAGACTAAATTGAGTCAAGTATTTCAACTTCAATTTGCTTCATATCAAATATTAACATGCAAGACATGTCTTAAGTTGACTGACTTGAAAGTGCCATAAGAAAAGCTGTTCTAATGACTACTGGTGCCAATAAAAGCACTAGTTTTAGCCTTAAATTATATTTGGGTTTGACATTCGTCAATCGTAGCCAAGGAAAGGAAACAATCATCGAGTGTAATGATTGTAATCACATGGAAATTGACACACCTACCTGACAAGTGGACTGAATTTCAAAGCAAATGCAAGTGATTACTTTCAAGAAATTGATTCAGTAATTTAATTGGTAATATACCATCAGTTAAAAAACATCAGCATATAAAATACAAAAGATTTAGTTTAGTATTAAACTGGTTTATGTGTTAAATTTTTTTGAAAAAACTTATGAGATGTGTAGAAACCTGCTAATTTTCTTGTTGGCATTTGTGAGAAATTTCTGTATTTTTTGAGGGACACTCTACAACTTTATAGTTTCAGTCAAACTAGTTAGTGACTGCGTAATGCATTGTTGTACATACATCGAATGGGCTGCTCATACCGAAGAATAAATGGAGCACTCTCGATCGGAGACTGTAAGCCACGCCAACCGCATGTCTCTCAACCTCTTTGTAATTGTAACAAAATTAAAAGTAAAACGCATAAGACACGCCGTAAAAAGTAAAGCAAATCTACGCGTTGGTGCCCACATTGGTTACGTTTTTCAAAAATCACCTCACATTCTTATATCGAGTACAGCACGTGGTCCTTGATTCACTGGGGGCTGAGTTGGTATAAATAAACTTATCGATCATGAGGACAATCAGTTGAGTTCTTTCTGACCATATAACAACCACCAAATAAGTACAAGATTAAATAGGAACAATGTTTGGTAAGGTAGGTCATTTTCAATACCCATTATTAAGCAAAAGGAAAGAATGGAAGAGGAGAATAATTTATATTGTTGTAGATCTTATCCATTGCTGTCCTTGTGGCTGTTGTCAACGCTGGTGTCTTTGAACTTCCTGGACATAGTCACCACACTGCTGCTTCTTCTTACTCTTCTGTGAGTCATCATGCTGCCCCAAACCATTATGTTGCTCCCGCTCATATTGCTCCAGTTGCCACCTACCATCCTACTGCGCCTGTTTACCACCATGGCCCAAATGTTGCCAATGCCATCCACCACGTTGAACCAATCTACCCAGATGTAAGCCATGCTTTCTTCGATCATATATAGTCATTCAGCCATTCCAATCAATTGCACCATGTTTACAATAAATTTTCCTTCTTCTAGGCCCCAGCTCATTACGCTTTCCAATACGGCGTCCATGATGCTCACACCGGTGATGTAAAAAATCAACACGAAGAACGTGAAGGTGATATTGTCAAAGGCGAATACTCTTTGGTTCAACCTGATGGTACCACCCGTACTGTCCACTACACTGCTGACCACCACAATGGTTTCCAAGCGCAGGTTTCCTATTCTGGCCATGCTACCCATCCCCAACTGCAAAAGGCTGTTGTTGCCAAGACTATCGTCCCAGCAGCACCAGTTTTCTACCATCACTAAGCAATATTCAACTGCTTTGAGTTAAATATGCATCATGAACATCATTGTTCCGCATGGTTTACTTCTTGATAAAGCGTTACAAGACGTTCGATGACAAGTTTATTTTTATCTTTATGAGTAATATTTATGTGTATTTTTCTAGTTAAAGCAAAAAAAAAAGTGAGAGAAATATATTTTATTTGCAGTCATTTATTTCTACTTGAAGTATTAATTTATAATTAATGTTAAGTTACTCAAGAGGCTTATATTAATTTAACATCATTAAGGATGTTATGAAATGCGGAATATCTGATTTCTTCATTTTCCGGAAGTAGTGAACTTTTGAACTTATGCAAATTGAGTGAATGTTATTTTGGCTTCCAGTATATAAACGCAAGAAGTAATGCAAGTCAAGCAGTAGGCAGTCAGTGTCGTTAAACTAAGTTTAAACAAAGAAAGTTGAAGTTATTAAAATAAAGTGCATAATGTTAAAATTCCTTGCACTTTTCTTAATGCTCAACGCAAGTTCTAAGTCTAATCAATTCACTCCATCCTCAGAAATAAAATCTTCTCTTGTTCGTCAACCATATGTAGAACAACCGCAGCTTCCAACACAATTAGTAGCAATCATTAAACCACCTTACAATACAAACAAACCTACAGATGTGAAACAACTTTCTCTAGACCCTAATCCATCCAATCTGGTAAGTTAATTTCTTTCTGAATCAATTTTTCACTTAACAAAAAACATTTTTTAGGTTCACCAAAGATATGGTTTCCAACTCATCGTTCCAGACCATAACCAGCAAATCCAAGAACAAGCTGACTTGAAAAAAGGACAATATTCCTTAGTTGCCGAAGATGGCTCAGCTAAAACCATTAAATATTCAGCTGATAGATTTAACTCCGATGTGATTTACCATCCCCCACCACCACTTCCTCCGGTGGTCGCTGTAGCACCTGTGAAACCTTTTGCGCCTGCCACAATACCACAAGCTGATGGGGTTCGGAAAGAGGCAGATAAAGTATATACCATTCATACAATTGGAGTAGGACGCGGAGATAATGGAGATTGGGTTGACAGAAGAAGAACAAAGAATGTTACCACCGAACGGAGTAGTTATCTTGTAATTTGATAGATGTTTGAGTTCTTGTACGATTGGAATATTAAAAGAAAGGTTTATTCTGTAAGTTATTACTTTTTTATTTCCTGAATAAAATCATGGAGTAAGAGGATAGAAAACAATCAATCAACTCAATCTTTACAAATATTTTCATGCAAAATTTTATTTTGAACAGATAAGTATGTTTATCTATTTCTTAGAATTGACTATGGGATATTTGATCTCTTTTTTTTTGCCACTTTGCACTATTTTTTTGAATAAAAGTTGACTGTGCGAGATACAGTATACAATTTTCAAATTCATGTAGCTCGGGAAATTATAAAAATAAATCATTAACCATAAAATTCATTGCATTTTTATTGCTTAACCATTTTTATAAGATATATATGTATACGTTGAGAACATCTGAAAACAGTAAAAGATGAAAACATTCAGGATATTTCAATGAGTAATCACTACAACATAATGATATAAAGATGACATGAGAACAGCCATTGCATAGTCGCATATGAATCAAGAATGACAATCAGTCAACAATGAATCCACTCCATTACCATCCTAACTTGGATGGCACCTCAATCACTTTCTGGATGGCAATGACTTGTGGATGGATTGCTTTGCCGGAACGAATCACTTCCGCATTGAATCCAGTCTTCTTATCAGCAACGTACTTCACTATCCTCTTGGTACCATCCGGTTCAATCAGAGAGTACACGCCTTTGACAACATCACCATCACGTTCTTCAACTTGTTCTTTATTGTCACCAGTTTTGGGATCAGAGACGCCGTATTTGAAGCCGTATCTTGGGTAGGCCTGCAAAACAATAATTACGATCAAGTACATACGAAATCAACTGTTGACCCAGAGGTGGTGCTTACTACATAATCAATCTCAGGTTCCTCTTTTTTGAGAAGTAGGGGTTGATGGACGAGTTGGATAAGTTTGCTGCTTTCTAACCCAAGCCCGTATTTTAATGGTTCTTCATTCTTGATTAAGATGGGTTGTTGGATAATAGAGAGGAGTTTACTGCTATCTAAGTTTTGTTGTTGGTAGGATGCAGCTGGTGGGTAGCAGTGGATGTGGTTGGTGAAGACCACCACAAAGCCAATGGCAAACATCTATCAGTTAGAAAATAAAAAAAAAGTAATAAGAAGTAATTTATTGTAAGAAAAATTGTGATTTGTGTTTTGATACTTACGAATTTAAACATTCTACTGGCTTTATAAAGTATTTTGAAGGAAAGCTTGTTGTAGCTTGGATAAGCTGTTGGAACTGTATGATTCTGGATGATGTCCACCCAGGTTTATATAGTGTCAGAATTACCATTCACTCAGTTGAAACACAGAAGAGTTCAGGAGTTTACTAGGAAAGTGTTAGTAAAAACTAGGGATGTTGTAATAGCACATAGATATCCCACTCTCGGACGCAAATGTTATTGGTTATTGGTCCAGTTAGAGGGCGTTGGAAATGGTATTACATGATTCCTGGGCACAAGCAAATGAAAATTTAATGCAAATCTAAAAGTAATCTTAATGTTTTGATGGTAAATTGTGGAGGAGTAATCCTCAAAGGCAATGAATCTTATGATAGAGAAGATGTTTGATGGTTTAAGCAAGCTGATGCAATGTTAACTCTACTTACTTCAAGTTGCATGTTCATATGGGGTTCACTCAAGCATAACTGTTATTCGTATTACACACAAACATTTCCTGTTGTACAAGAGCATGATAAGAATATTACATTGGAATGTGAACTAACTGCGAACAAGATTGCATCAGCCAAGTATACTAATTATCTCATTAAACTCATCCTGATATTCTTCCTTTGCTGGTCCCTTTAGTTTCAAGCTTTTGCAAGTTTTGAAGGATTTTTCTCTTGGTTTATGCATTGATACTTTTCACCACTTCCAACTCCCTCTAAAACCAGTTTGCACCAATCAGAACGCTGCTTTGCGTTCACCTACATGGGTTTCTTGTGCTGATCAGGCTCCACAGAGTGATTTTCACGTGCTATTACAAAATCCCTAACTTTTATCATTAGGTTCCTAACTTGATAAACTCATAAATTCTTTTATGGTTCAAGAGAATGGCGAATGGCACTATATAAACCTGGGTGGACTTTATCCAGAATCATATAGTTTCAGCAGCAGTTCTAGCAAGCTCCATCAACTTCATTATCCTTGGAAATCAAGCTACAAAGTCACTACAATGTTCAAGTCTGTAAGTCGCGACAAACACAAGATACTATTATCTTTAAATAAATTACTAAATTATTGATCTATTAGATGTTTGCCATTATCTTCGCCATGGTCTTCATCAACCATGCCCACTGCTATCCTCCAGCAAACTCCTACCAGCAGGTTAACCTGGACAGCAATAAAATAATTTCAATTGTCAAACAAGTACCAATTTATCATGAACAAGAAGAATCTAAAGTGGATTATATTGTAAGTTTACTTGTTTCTCTTAGTTTCTTTTAAATCTCAAATTTGTTTTGAAGGCGTATCCAAGATATGGCTTCAAATACGGTGTTTCTGATCCCAAAACTGGTGACAACAAAGAACAAGTTGAAGAACGTGATGGTGATGTTGTCAAAGGCGTGTACTCTCTGATTGAACCGGATGGGACCAAGAGGATAGTGAAGTACGTTGCTGATAAGAAGACTGGATTCAATGCGGAAGTGATTCGTTCCGGCAAAGCAATCCATCCACAAGTCATTGCCGTCCAGAAAGTGATTGAGGTGCCATCCAAGTTAGGATGGTAATGGAGTGGATTCATTGTTGACTGATCATCATTTTTCATTCAAAGGCTGTTCCTATGTCATCTTCATTTTGTTACAATCATTATAATGTTCTCAATGCTTATTTCTGAGAATATTCAATAAAATGGTGCAGATAAATAAATTCGAATTTTATGCCTAATCTCAAAGCAAATCTCTTTCTAGTTTCTTAACATCACCATTCTTATCTTGCAATAATAGTAACAGCAAATACTTTTTATCATTCTGTGGCATTGTTAATGAGATGACACACATGTTCAAGTTATCTTCTCTTCAATCTAATTTTTTTAGTGACAATGTCAACTGACTGATGTACTAAGCAGCTGATTAGAAATTCATATATTTATACACTCGATTAAATAATACCCAGATGAAATCTTGTCATACTTTCAACCAAATCTTTCAATTTTGGAGTGTGACTTATAAAAAATCTGCTGGCGAAACAAATTGTTGTTTCGACTAATAGCTCAAATCTGCATAATCGATACATATGCAGATAACGAGCCTATATAGCAATTCCAAGCCTCGTAACTCCAATCTTTAATTATTTGTTTAAATCTTAATCCGATCTACGTGTTTTTTCAGTCTGCGGCTTTTTACGTACCTGCTGGGTGTTGGATTGAAGAAAAAGTATATTAACCATGTAACCTGGTTTATTTCAAAATTATAAAATGCGTTTATTATATTACTACAAGATTAATGAACTGCTTGCATAATTATTGTAATGAATATCCAAAAGAATTTTTTTCAAGTTTACCAAGGATCATATACCTTAATTAATGGATAAGTTTGAATCTTTCACTTTCTTTGAAGCAATCAAAGAAGAAAATTACAAAGAAGAAATGACTCCTCGAGATGAAAGTGTCACACTTGACACAATTAAACACATATCAATTGCATGTGATTATCGAGTCTAATCACAGGATAATTGGATTTATCCGTGGGCGCAATTAAAGTAGCAACTTAGTGCTTATTTATTGTGGCACTTCCTTCAGCCAGCAGTCCTGCCATCAATGATTATAATCAAGAAATGCCTGGAGAGGTATACTTTATGTCATTTAGGAAAAGAGGAAAACTATTTCAGATGCATATTATTCATCAGTAGTGGACTGTTTGAAAACCGAGCTGTAAAAAAATGCCCATGAGTGGCTCACAAAAAGTAATTTGCCATCACGACAACGCACCAGTTCACACAGTTGTGGTCGCATATTTAATGGAAATGGTCTTCCAATTCATTTCACATCTTCCTAATTATCTATACATGACTCCTGCGGACTACTATTAGTTCCCCAATTAAAAAAAAGAAAAACGATTTGTAGAGGGAAGGGAGATAATATCTTATTCAAACGAGGAGACGATGTTAGTAACGAATAGCTATTTTATAGACATTAACAAATTCTTTTATTCGGAAAACATCAACAAACTAGGACAGCGTTGGACAAAGCATGTATGTCTATGAGAAGATTATGTTAGAAAAGAAAAAACGACTACACCAAATAATTAACTAGTTTATATTTTTGCGCGAATTATTCAAACGACCCTCGTAATCTGCTTAATTAATTATTTGCGCCACTGTTTTCAACTGGTACATTTTATCCTTGGCTTGTGGCTACTCTCACTGCAGCCAAAGCTAAAAAGTGTTGAATTCCGTGACTTTATCGAGTTTTATTAATGAATGATTTATTAATCCACTGGTATTCACTCGATGTTTAGTTATATTCAAATACGTAGTTGTATGTTGACACAAACTGGCCGTAATTAATTTAATTTTAAGCGATGTGAGGTTTGGAAATAATCAAATCGGTCGCTTCTAGGCGCTGCGTTGACGCTTCTTATAGAGAAAATATACAGGGCTCCCATTCAACTGTTCGTATCTCTTATCTATACAACAAATTGGATCTGATGTATATCAAAACAAATAGAGCATCTAATCCTCTATCTAATGCTATCAAAATATTGGTTTTTTTGATACAAAGCATAGTAGAAATAAACATTTAAAAAAATGTGTTTCTGACAAAAAGGTCCATTTAATTTACATGGAGAAATTAAATTGATTATTTCTATATAGCTTCTATTATTGGATTTTCTTCATCTTTTACTGCTCTATCTTTTAACCTGAAAACATCATAAAGCTTGATCTTGCATAAAAAGTTGTTACTCTTTGTTAATTTCCCCATGTAAATTAAATGTGCTTTTTTTGTCAGAAACACATTTTTTTAAATATTTATTTCTTGTATGCCTTATATAAAAAAGTAATATAATTTTGATAGCATTAGATAGAGGATTAGATGCTCTTTCTGTTTTGACATACATTAGATGACGATTGATGTATAGATAAGAGATATGAACAGTTGAGTGAGAGCTCTGTGTATTTTCCCCATAAGAGGCGTCGACGCAGCGTCCAAGGGAGACCAATTCGATTATTTCTAACTTCACACCGGCCCAGTTTTATGTCTTTATCTCCGCGTGCAAAGATTTCAACTTAAGCCGAACAAGTTAAGAAAATTTTTACGTGCAAATTGCACAATCCCACGGATTTCATATAAAATGCATCGAAATTATGCATTAAATGAAATGGTTGAATGCTTGGGTTGAGTAACAATGACTGCAAATGGTCGCAGCAAGTAATTCCACTCCTACGTACACAACTGAATAATCTGAAATTAATCTGATTAACAAGACATGCCTATCTTGTTCGGAGCAATTATTAATGCTAAAAAAAGAATTCTAGGTGATTTACTTGAAATTAAAACGATAATATGAGGATTTTGATTTGGTTTGGATCAATGTGACAATTGTCGGTTGCTACATTTGTTAATCCGCTCCAGCGTCGTACAAATTGAAAACTAAATGTGTTCCAAAGCAGACATTAACTCTACGCAGCAGCTGTTACAATGTTAGTATGTCTTTGAAGCCGTAAAACCGTAAGCGAATTAATTGACATCGGCACAATCACTATTTGATTCCTGGCGTGTTGCAGGCACGCAAAGCAAAGTGCGTAACAAGCTCGCCAAATGTGTCTCTATTTCTATACCACAAGCATTGCAATGGCAGAGTAGTAAAATATTCAACGTCGTAAGAAACAAAAAAGTTGCGTGCAAATTGATAGCATTTTTCACTCTCATTCTATGAACTTTACGATCGTTATTATTAAAAAATGAACATATACTGGTCGTAAGGAATAATTGCATAAATACTTGACCGACACTCGGTAAATTGGTGTAATTTGCTCGCTGATGCAAAGCAATTTATAGATTTACACATTGGAAATTAAAGCAGCTGAAATATTTGCGATATTTTCAACGATTCAGTAGGTTGTTTAGATATATCATGTTTATAAATTAAGTGCAATGCCTTATAAATTTATCTGCTCTTTTATTTTATACATTAGTTGATTGATATTAAATCAACATCCATGCTTTGAGTGATTTGTGATTGAACGCGAGTGAAATTCGTTGAATACTCGCTCTGTAACTTGTTTGTTATGCTGATGAATTGAGTCGAATTTCGGATTTGTGAATGTCATTGCGCTTTTCACCAGCAGATAGATAATATAAATGTTTATCTAATACTAGAGTGTGCGTCAAATCGCGTGCATACATGAAATAGAAAAAAATATTATAAATTAACATTTATCGTTACGTTGATAATGTTCAACACGCCCAACAACTGACGCATTGAGTAGTTTAACATAGCATATTTTAGTTGTTATGCTACAGGAATGGATTTTACTTGTTAAAATTTGAATTTTTGATGCCATCATATTGATTTTCTTTAAGAATTTATTACGAAAACACAATTTTCTTATCATAACCTTTTGGTTTTAGTAGACTTGAAATGTTCCTGGCATGCTACTTTTGTGACATGGGTAACACATGAGTAGCTTTCCCAATGCCGGATACCAGCAACGTACTTATCCTGTTCAACATTATACCTCATTAACTACTATTACTTATTAGCAGTTATTGGGACTAGATTTTAGGAAGATGGACATACTCTCAGCAGGACTCTCAGCCGTATTTATCTATATCTATTACAAATACAATTTCCATGAAAAATTGATGAATCAAAGCTCACAACAGTGTAAATATCAACCACTTGATGGTACCTATTAATGATGCTGCTAATGCATCAGTTCCAGTTCTAAAAAGCAGATCAACAACAACGTAAAAAGTCATCATTTTTTATCAAGTGCCTGCAACAATTAACTAACACAACTTGTTTAAATGACAATACCATATTATTAATCAAGGCTGCCTTGCGATCAAGTCACAAGATTTAAATTAAGCCATGAAAATATTTTTGGACTCTACATTCGCTTTGAAATTTGTAATGTTTATCTGTAAGTTATGCAAAAATCGTAAACTTGCTAGTACTATTAAATCCTAGTTGTAAAGAGCAATCACATCATTTTCAAGGTGTGAAAAGATACCAACATAATCATCTAGACATATTAATTTTAGCTTGTCTTAAGATCCATCGATCTGTCAAGATTGTTACACATCGCTCATGCGTCATTTCAATATATATTATTTAGTATTGCAGTGCTGGCAGCTAGTAATAATAGGCTTAAGGCATTTTACTAGGTGTTAGATTTTTCAATTACTGCAAACTGGATTTCATAATGGATCGAGTGTCCGATTTTTGCGCTTGGAAAGTCGCGTACTGCGCTTTCCAAATACCGACATCAAAGTATACATTTCAAATAAATTGAAAACATTATTTAAATAAATCAAGAAGAAAATTGAAGTAAATTTACTTACTTGCGGAGATGTAATAATTTTTTTTGTTTTTTTCTAAATAATTCAAAACTGGTTTGTTGTGTTCCAGTTCAATAATCTTACAATTCGTTTGCTGGTAGTTACCCCCCACCCCCCAAAACTTTTTTAATTTGCAGCACAATTTGTTTAATCTTTTACTAATAATAACTTTCTACTCCCAGCAGGGATCAAACCCAAACCCTTTCGGACTTAAGTTGACGGCATAACGCATCCAGCCATCAAACCTCCTTCAGAATGTCCAGGTCAACACGCCCAGTTCTAGACCACTAACCCATCTTACTACCATAAAGATTTGGAAGAGTATTATAGAATGGAAGATCAGAAAATACGGAGGTAATGTTCAGGTATAACTCAGAACTTGGGATAATGCAAATGGTGAATGGTCAGAACTGTAGAAGCAAATGTAAGTAGATGTAAGGTTATGTGAAGGAGTGAAAATATGCCAATAGAGAATATCTTATTTACTACTAATAATATTCATTTCTGGTATTTCCTATGCATTAAATTGTTTCATGCCCAATTCATCCTTCAACTTTCTGTTCTGTACTGCAGAAACATTAATTAACACAGTGATAAAAGTTTACCTATTTAACAATTTCTTCAACCTCTGTAATCGAAGAAATGGAATGAAATCAAACATAATCACCACAAATCTGACTTGCGCTAATATTTTCAAGTCTTCGTAGTGACAACATAAAGCGGAAATGGATATTCAACTGACTTAATTGAAATCATATCTTGAATGTGCGAGATTTGAAAATGGGAAAATAGAAATTGGCAAACACACCGACTTTGATTTGATTTCGTAATGAAGTTTGTAGCAGACTTGTTGAGTTGTTGGGTTTCATTTACGAACATAATCTACTTTGATTTATTAATTTCCTAATACATTATAGATTAATAATCTATAATGAGCATGTAAGAAAATAGTAAATAATTTTGTTGGTAATTTATTAGCTTAATAATTCGAATAAATTTTCAGTCAATTTGAGAAGAATAATAGGATTCAAAAGAATTATGCAATTTAATGAATCCTCGACAATGAACTACAAGTATCACACTTGTATATATTCTTGAACTTGTTGCTTTTGTGGTTTTGCCGTCTTGTAATGCAAGAAATGCATGGTGTTACGCATCGCTGGCTTTATTTACCTTGTTAAGTCACTTCAAGTGCAGTGCATTACACGAGCGTAACCACGACATAATCAAGAAAGATTTTCACGATAATAGTTCCTGAATTCATTTAAATTAAATTAATAATCATTGTATGGATTATTCTCAAGTCGGGAAATAAAATAATTCCTGAATGTAAGCAACATCTTGGCCAATTACAATCAAAACTCTAACAAACTCACTTTCTTGAATTGTAGTAAATGTTGTTAATATAAATAAATTTTTAACCAAATATTACTTAAGTTATGCTTAAATATCTGATGGCAACACGTAAAAAATTACTTTGCCACTGATTTTTTACATAACCAACTTTGATCCAGACATAAATAAAATTATAGCTAATTAGTGAGTGAACTTAAGCAGAAATTACTAAAATGTAAATTATATTTTTACCCGCGGCTTGAAGAAAAAACAAAGTCAACAAAGAGCACAAACCCACAAAATGATAAATCTTATGTAAACAAAATTACTGTGGGCCAATTTGGAACAAGAAACTATTTTCGGATTTAAGCCAACTTCTGCGTGTGTCACCTTTCTCTAGATAAAATACAAAAAAATCTGGATCGCCTCAAATGCATCCACCAAAATGATTTACTGTTTCTATTGCGACGTGAAAGTGATCAGCAACAAATTGGCCGAATGTAGTCGTTGTCCACTGGCCGAACTGGACCATTTGGTTGGTATATAAGCACTTGTGCTTCTTTTTAATAGTGCAGTACATAGAAACGTTCGCAACGCGGACGACGTTGTTTCACGGACACTAGATAAGGAAAAGAAATATGAAGTCCTTGGTACGTATTCCAAACTGCAACATAATAACATTTGAAAATCAAAACAAAAGTGTGTTAATTTTTTTAGGTCTTACTTGGATTATTCTGCAGTGTTTTGCTAGCTAGCGCTTGGGAAGATCCAGACCTCATCCGTCATGGTGGAGATGCCAAAGCATTGGCTTTGGGCTTGCCACCATCTGGATACCAACACCATTCAGGACATCATGACTATCATAATCATGTGTATCAAGCACCTTTCTATCACTACTCGTCTCCAGTCCAACATGCTCCAATTTACCCCGTTTATCAACCGCATCCTGTTTCAGGCCCAATGTTGAAAGTTCACAGCCAGCAAAGCTATACTGTTACTAAAGGACTCGGTGATTTTGGTGCGCAACATGCCACTAAAATTGCTCATGTTCCTTCAGTTGCTAAACCCATTATTCATTATACCACGGGATATCATTACGCCACGCCAACCCAAAAATTGGCTCTCCCAATTGCTGTAAAACAACCTGACAATGGATACCTTCCTTCTCTTCCTGGTACCTTCAAATCTTACGCTTCTGCGGGCAGCTCTTATGCTCAACTTTCTACTCCGGTTGTCAACAAAGTGGTTTACTCTGCTCCTGCTTCAGTCTACAAGGTGACTGAACCAGTCGAGAAGTACACTGCTCCAGTTATCAACTATGAAGCTCCAGTTGAAGTTAAGCAAGTTTACTCAGCCTCAGCTCCAAGCTACCATCATCATACGGGTACCCATGCTAGCAGCTTCCAGCAGTATGGGTCCTATGTGTCCCATGCTGCACCGGTTAAAATTGCTGCTGTAGCTCCAGTAGTCCACCATACTGAGCACTATACTCCAGTTCATCATGTTGCTCCAGTAAAAATTGCTGTCAATGAACTTTATGATCATCATGGTTACCATGGTTATCATGATTATCACTCTCATCACTACAAGCATGGACTCGAGCATAGCAAATATTATGTTAGTATCGCCTTCTCTTTATACTAGAATCTTTTGTAAAGATGTTTTTGTTGTTGTTGTAGGACGCCCATCCACGATATGCCTTCGAATACGGCGTTGAGGATCACCACACTGGTGATATCAAAAATCAGAAGGAAGAACGTGATGGTGACAATGTCCGTGGATCCTACTCCCTCGTTGAACCCGATGGTAATGTGCGCACTGTTCACTACCAAGCCGACTGGAAGACCGGCTTTCATGCTCAAGTGACCAACTCTAAGAAACACTAACCTAGTGTCATCTCAAAAGATCTTAGTTTATTTTCACATACCATTAATTAGCATTGAGTTATCAAGTTATTTTTTTATATTTTTATATAAAAAATGTTTGTTGTTATTTATCTAAGCTAAGGTATGTTAGGATGAAAAATGGTGCCGCAAGTCACTCGTAACACTGAAAATGTCACTAATTTCAATGTTTGCTGAATAAATGCAATAAAATTATACAATCGTACTTATTTAACGCTAATTGAATTAAATAGTAAGTTGGTTGAGTAGTTGGCCACTTGTCCAACTCTTGATTTCTATCAATTATACAATTTGTGATTATCACCCGGCGATGCGGTAATTATTTAGTCAATTTGTTAGTGACCACGAGGCGTTGGAATAATTTAAAGTTCTGAATAACGATGAAGTAATGCGGGCAACTCGGACGTTGTAAAAAGCTATTACATTGATCTATATAAGTGAAAGTTGCGTTCGATCAGACGCATAGGTGGCCCAGACATGAGAGATACATGTGCGGAGTGTTTGCGCGCAAATACGTAATGGCTAGAAAGCGGTCTAGTTATTGATCGAGGAATAACAAATATTAGAGTATCAGTTTTTTTGGAGTTGCAGTCGATGTTGTCTATGGTGTCCATGTGGGATTACGTCGAGATAAATACAAGTTTGAAAGCAATCAGTTGCGAATTGGAAGAAAATAAAACATAGTTGTGATGTTGCAATATTAATTTAATTTATCTTATTTGTAGCATGATGAACCATACTATTTGCGGCAATCAGGGAAAACAAAAACTATTTGTGTTGCTTATTGCGGTAATTTAAGCGCATTTTCCATACAATGGCATGTCCACATTGGGATGCTCATGGAACAAATGGTGGCCATCGAAGACAATATGGCTGCCAGTGTGTTTACAGAAGATACTGAAAACGCCAGTCTCCTTAACCAAATCCATCCAGAACCATTCCTTCTTTAGCTGCCAGATGTTTGATTGAACCTCACCATCAACCTTGATTTCATAGGTTTTGTGCCCAGTGGGTGTAATTTCAAGGTTGTGTTCGCCATGCACCATTTTTATGGCGACGAATTCATCCTTAAGATGTTTCATCCAGATGCCGTGATGGGCGTTAGTTTCAGCATTACCAAGGTACATGGTCCATTCCTGCGGCATCTGATATTTATGGCTGTCTAAGGTAGCGTTGTAGTAGTAGTCCTGGTGGACTTCACACACTTGGGTCCATCCCATTTTGCTCATAAATTTGAACATTGGAGGAATATTGACGGTATACAGCATGTGGTAGTTGTAGTGTGGGTACTTCCTAGCTGGAATGCCACCAAATTTGAAGTCGTGCTCAGGGGTGTAAACGTGGAGGTTAACTTTGTCGCCAACCATGGGGTATTCGTTCACAATCTTCCAGGAGTCCTTCTCAAGATCCATAGAGGCTTCAGCGTACTTGGTGAGATACTTCATGTAGTTGACTTTGGCCCAGTCAAAAAAGTCACGCATGTAGCGTTTGAATTCAGTGGGGACGTTGAATGTCTTAAAGTCGTATGTCCACTTCCTAAGAGTATCACGAGCATAGTAGCAGTCAAAGCTGTTCATCTCATGAATGTCACTCCAGATATACTCTCCTTGACATTCGCCGTACAAATGTTTGCCATCCAATTGCTCAGGGAGTTTCTCACCAAGAACTTTGACTTCCATAACTTTCTCGTCCTTTGTACATTTGGGTTCCGCAGAGTGAGTCATAGCAATGCTCAATTCCCCATCAATGTTGACATCAGTCTGGGTCTTCTTGCCATCAACGCAAACTCTCCATTCCTTCTGACCAGGGATCAAACGGCTAAAGATGCCTTTAATAACGGTGGTAGTGTGGCCCATATCGGAGTCCAAGATTAGGTTGGCATCCCAGGTCTTCACAGTGGTTTCCTTGTTTTTAACTGCATAGGTAGCACGGAGGTTCCATTTAGAAGCAGGGTAGAACAGCATATCACCATGTTTGTATTCGCGAGTGAAGCGGATGTTTATGTCGACAGAAGTGACGGGGAATTGCTTGCTGACTTCCGAGCGACGGAGAATGCCATTGGTGTAGGAGTAGGGTTGTTCAAAAGCGTGCATTAGAGCATGGAAGCGGGTAAGGAACCAGTGGCCAACCCAGGTGTGGTAGTTCTGAGAAGTGTGCAAGTAGTTGAACTGCTTAAAGATGGTCACGTTGCTTATCCAGGCATCACTGTCAAACTTGGCAACCACGTGATGGTATCCAGTGTTGGAGCAATCATCCTCGTAGAGAACACTCTGAAAAAAATATATATAAAACAAAATCTCATTGTTTATGTCTCAATTTTGCTAAATATCGTACCGTGTCTCTGTGTTCGTCTCCATAGGAAACAAGTTCCCAGTTCTTAGCCTCAGGACAAGATTTCTGCAAAAGACCAGTCTTCAAATCATCCCTAAAGAATGTGTAGATAGCACCGTAAAATTTCATGCCATAGACATCCTTCAATGGATCTTCGTGTCTCTTCCAGGACAACTTCATGCTATGCTGAGAGGGGTTGATGCTTAGGTCAAAGTACAAAGGTTGCACATTGTCGTAGTTGATCACTTTAGCAACTCCTTGGAACATATCAATGAAAGGATTGTAGAAGCTAAGTCCAATGCGTCCACTAACCCACTCTTTGATATGAGTATCGTAATGCCAGGTGATCATGTTGTTAACAATGTCTTTGGTGATTTTAATGTCAAAGAGGTAAACCTTGGGGATGTAGATCTTAAACATAGCAGGAAAACCCATCTCTGTTGGCATTATAGCAGTAGCCTGCATTGGGTAGGTAATGGTGAAGTACTTCTTAACATAGTTGTATTTGTCACCAACGAAAAAGTCTATGAAGTTAGACAATTCCTTGATGTTGCTGGCGTCATAGTGGTTGATCATTATTGCCTTGCCATACATGGTGACGGCAATATCAATCTTGATATTCTTGTTGTTGTAGATGTTTTGGTATGCCTTCCAGACCTTCTCAAAGTTGAGCATTTGGCTGGGATTATTGGTGTAGAGCATAACGTCTTCAAAGATTGAAGCATCCATGCCATGGACGTGGAAGAGAAATCCGTAGAGTGGGAACTTGGCATTGTCAACAGTGTGGTCCATTTCGATCTTGGCCATAAAGTCAGGCTCGCCAGGGGTCTTAACAACAGCCAAAGACCACTGATTTCCGTATTCGTATTTGGTATCCAGATAATCAGTTTTGTAGTATCCAGTAATACCATAGTGTTGAGGCTTGGCTGAGTAGACCAAGATCTGCTTGATGGCAGTTCTGAAGTCGGCCATGCATGGGTCAGTAGTGTGAGCAATGTTTTCCATGTAGGAGTAGTGGAACTGGTAGAAAACGTAGTTTTCTTCCTTGTGCATTTGCCACATCAGGTTAGCCAAACGATGAATTGATGGCTGACTCTTCATGATTTGCTGGTAAGCAACAACACGAACGCTAGTGATTAGTTTGAAGTTAGCCATGATGGGCCAAAAGATCTCGTAGATCATCTCCTCATTATGGCGGATAATATTACCAATACCCTTGAGAGCTAAAATGCGGAGCCAGTGGTCATCGAAGAGTTGTCCCTTGGCAATGGGCAACATGTAGTGGATGGCCTTCTCCATGCGACTGTTGTATAAAGCAGTGAGAAGAACATTGCGCATACCTTCGGTTTTGGCAGCCCACAGCTTCTCGCCTATGAGGGTGACGTACTTCTCATAGTATTTGGTACCTGGGAAGACAGCATCTAATTCTAAATCAGGGGTAAAGTTGTCCTTGATGTCATGGCCTTCATGTCCAGACCAGGTGTTGATATGGTTAATCTTATTGTAACGGAAAATGGCTTTTTCAAGGAAGGTACCGAAAGCCAAGATGGCGCTCTTGCGGACATCCTCAGAGATTTCTTCTCCCCAGTTAAGCATCTCACTCATATGTTCGATCAATATTTTATTGGGTACCTTGACATTGAAAGGCATGTTCTGGAGCCATTCAAGAGCCAACTTATCTTTAATCTTCTTGGTCTTCATCAGTTTTATCATGTACATATAGGAAGCATGGCTACCGACCATGGGCAACATATGATAGTAAACATGAAGAGCTTCCTTGTCTTCTTCGGTAGTCTTTTGAATAAGTTTAGAGGTCATGGCATCGAAATGGGATTGGTCTAATTGGACCATAAGGATTAGCATACGGTTTACCAATTGGGAACGAGTCCAGTCGGGCTTTTTCATGTCCAAGTGATATTCATGAATGTACTTCATGGTATCATAAAGCATCTCCTCAAGTTCAAGTATCATTTTGTCCTGGTCATAAACGCGCCTACCGTGAAAAAAGTTAGGGACAGCTTCTATGGAGTTGAAGTCAGCAGCGTAGAAGTTGAGACCGTGGTAGAACTTCTCAGACTTGATGGTCATGGGCAAAGCAGCCTCTTTCACCTTCTCTAGAGTCATAGTCTGGTTCATGTAGATGTGAAAATTGTAACCTTCCCCGGCATTGGGAGTGTAGTAAATACCAGCGTTAGACTCCATATAGTCCATGATCTGCATACCGTCCTTCTTCACAATGTGGTACTCCTGGACGCTGTCGCGGCTAAGAGGCTCATCGAATTTACGATCGCAAGTGGCCATTCTGGCGTTAGTGGCAAGATGGGTGTACAAATGGCTGTAGCTGTGAGGTTCAGCCATTTTCTTGATAGTCCACTCATCGGTACCAGGGAAGACGGTGTAATAGTAAGGTCCCTTGCCGTACAAGGTGTACTCCTTGGTGTGGAATGCGTAGGGATCAACCTTGGTCCAGTCAAGCTTCTCGGTGTACATCTGCAAGATGGAAGCAATTCCACGCTTTACGTTGATGGAGTATTGAGGTTCATCGGCTTCAACAGCAATACCCCAGGCGTGTCCGCATGGCTCGTACACCACTTTGAAGGGATGCTCAAAGAAAGCGAGTTCCTTGGGAAGGACCATCTGCTTGGTGTTGAACTCATGCCATTCGTCGTACTGACCGTTGTACAATTTGTACTTCAGGTCAGAGAAACGGACAAAGGAGGAATTCTTGTCAGTCTGTAGATGCAAGTCACCATCGAGGATAAACGCAGAACCGAAGGATTTGGGCATATGGGTGCCAGAGCGGACAAGGCCATGATATTTGTAGATCAATTCTTTGCCCTCAGGGATGAGGGGAAAGAAAGCATTTGTTGTGGCAAAAAGAGCCAATACTAAACCAAGAACACAATGTCATGGAAAGTTACAAAGATGAAAACATAAGACTGTTTGAGAAAATATTGTTTATACTTACAGCATAGACCTACAGTTAAGCGACCCATCTTGGTGATTGGACGCCGAAAACTGATTGAAGATCAACAAGCTTGGGTTTGCTTATATACCAGTAACATTATCGTATAATTTGTGATTGCAGTTGCTAACTTATATAATTAAATCATGCGATAATTCAACGCGATAGATGATAAACATTATACACACATACAAATAATGCGGTCAATCAGCGACCAAGTCCACGGATCTGACCTGTCTGGAAAAGTTTAATCAACCCCGAATTAATCGACATTGGCCTATAGCATATCAAATGTACTCAAGCATTCAAAATGCTTCGAAAGTAATAAAAACCAATTGGTGATAATTACAATCAATAATTCGAGCAAAACAATTTTAAAATGCATGAAATAACATAACACACATTTGTAGTAGACTTATAAGTTATAAATTAATCACACGATGCCTTCTTGAACCGGATCAGCCTTGTTTTATTATATTGTTTAATCTGAATAAACAATACAAACAATAAATTCCATGCAAGGCATTAAAATGTCTAATACGCTAGTACATGTATAGGAAAATTGTAGGCTTATGTTGGAAGTGCTTAGAAATAAGTTAATTTCCAGGTTAATTTCATGTTAGTTTATTAACTTGAAATTGAGTTTTGATTTGTTGTCATTAAACATTTTTTTTTCAAATTTAGTTTGATACTAATGGCGCTGCATTTGTTTCCCTTTGCAATTACCACAGCGACTACAGCGCTGCGAACTATCAAGGCTATCCGCCATTTTGCACGCCGCTTCTCAATGCCTTCACTCCCTTCGCTAGTGCGGTGCAGTGAAACGGTGTGAATTTTCGTCAGAAATTGTGTTATCAGTGAAAATAATATTCATTATTCTATCTCTCTGGTAAGCTTCCTCACTCAGACTAAACTGAGCAAGTCTATATTCTTTTCCAGACCGTAAAATCGCGTTTGTAGCAAGCCGCTAAACCGACACTCAGTTCACGTCTATAGATGCATGTAATACTCTGCAAACCGCATTGAATAATGGGTTTCAAACTAGAATTAACCGCCAAACGTCCTTGCGTAGGTGACGCGTTTTGATGCGTTATTTGACCGGCTCCTTCTCGATCCTTCACAGGTGACACTAGCCAGCTTTGACTCCAGCTATGGAGTCCCTGGACATGGAGATGGTGACTACTGCCATGAATTATCATGGCCCACAATTGCAAAAAATCTGGGAGAGTGAGCGCGGTGAGCTCAACAGGGTGAGGGATCTGGATTTTGCTGTGCACAACAAGCGCAGCCTGCATCTGTCTTTTCAAGACAGGGCTAAAAGATTGAAGATGCAGCAGTTCTTTGCTAAACATGCTGATGTATTATACTCCAATGAGTCTTATGAGAAGGGCAGTACACCAGAAGGTGGAGCGGAAGATCGATATGCTATTATGCCATCATTGGAGACATTCATGAATGTTGATAAGCAAAGCAGGTTGAAATATTTTCGAGAGGTAATTGTTTTTTAAGCATTGTATGATTTGTTGGTTGATCAATGTGAGGTTTTTTTTTTTTTAAAGAATGTCAATATTGGGGACTTGATTTTGGCGACAATTGTGAGTAAGACACAGTCTGGGATGATGTTGAAGGTGCTTTGTAGCAGTGGAGCTGGAGCAACTGTTCATTTTGTTGCTGATATCAATGTTAAGGTAAGGAACTTTACTTCATTGGTATAAGTTCCATGCAAATGCATTAGTCTGATACTTAAACACTAGCAAATTTTCCCAATATTTTGACTACGACGTTCAAATAATTTACAAAAAGAAAATAACGTATTTTATTGATAATATTTTAACGTATGACTTCTGTTCACCAAGTTATAAATAATGTGCCAACTGGTAATGTTATATTTAGCAAAATTGCACAGGTTTACTAACAAAATCTATTTGAAACAACGAACGTATGGTGTACTTTTTTCAGGCATTCTGCCCGGTTGCAAATATTATCCCAGCTGTGGATCGCAAAGGCGTGAGCCGCAGCTATATGATGAACGACTCGGTCTGTTGCGAAGTACTGGAGGTAATTGCAGATACCGACAAAATAATGTGCGGTATGAAAGGCAGCACCAGACAGCCGGATGATGCGGAACATTGCCCCGCATTGGGTCTTATAAGCACCGATGACTTTCCAGCAGCTTACAAGTAAGTTACTTCAAGAATTTCCTGCGCTTTTCTTGTTTTTGTATGATGACGTTAATAATATGGAGGACTACCCAATGGCTGGTTATGGAGCAACATGAAGATATCTTCTAAAGAGAGATAATGTTTTTCTTTTAGCAATTGCAACTTTCAAACTGTTGCTGATCACGACATAAAAGTACTGTTTTTGTCCGTAGGTCATTGAAACGATTTTCTAAATTAATTTCGATAGTTTCTCAATTAATTGCGACCTAACTGACAATGTGCCAAGTAGTGCAATTTGTTGGCGAAAACCCTTACGATTGATAAACTCGGTGACATTACCAAAAACCAAACAAACCCAAAACAAAAACAACGGCACCAGTCGTTGTCGCACGAACGTTGCAAGTTGATTGATTGGGTTTCATTGCACGGCATTTTAAAGGGCCCACTATTGTGTTGTTTTGATTGCTGTCTTCTCTTTGCGTGCAACATGCGCGATTGCGCCGTAGCGTGTACCATAAATATGTTGCCAGCAGGTGAGATGTTAATTTATAATCAACTCTTTCTTTCAATCCTACACTGACCTTTGACGACATTGGAGTTCCTTTCATGCATATAGAGCATTTGAGTATCTGCTGTTCATATTGTACATATATTTGGGATATACTGGAATGCTCTTCAAACAATGAAATTGTATTTGCAACTAGTGCTAAAGTATACATCTTTTTCACAGTATTGATTGAGATTGCGATACTCTAAATTAAGTACTTTTTATAACAACAAAAAAGCAAGTACTAAAAGGCAGGCAAATACCAATTGAAACAGGCAAATGAATAACTGACACAGAATCTAATCGAAATATCCATGTAGAAAATCCTTGCTAGAGGATTGTAATAACCAGTTGAATGGTGATAAGACATGCATTGATCCATTAATTTGGCGGTATGTATAAACTAATGATAATTTATGTTAATTATTGATAACACTCCACATTTAATGGACGCCGGATAACAATTCATCGAAGATGTGAGGCATTGCGACTGTTTTTAGGTGTTGTTGACGATGTCGCGACTATTTTGTGTTTGTTATTGTTTGCCAGTTGGATATCTGTGGACGCTGAAAGTAATTTTGTTGCTGTTGTCTGTCGTTACAGGAAAGCACTCGAGCACAAAAACGAAAGCTATGACGCTGTGCTTGAGAAAAGTGTCGGTTTCAACAATCCGAACAATATTGCGCATTTGTCAACGCTCCTTGGCGTCGATAGCCATTGCAGCAATTTGGCGGCGTTGAGGTAAATCGCTGCACTTGCGAAAATGGTCCTCAATTTTAACGTGGGTTTTGTCTGAATGTTTAGGGCGCGCTTTCCAGAGAGTGAATACGCCGTGGAGCTTCGTCAGCAGCAGGCGAGCAAGTGGGCATACAGTAACGTAGCAGATGGCATCGAACACTTCAAAGCCGGCCGGCACACCGAAGCGTTCCAATGCTTGAACAAAGCACTGCATATCGATCCGAAGAATGTTGAAGGTCTAGTCGCCAGAGGCGCACTATATGCCAACAGCGGCAACTTCCAGAAAGCGATTGAGGACTTTGAAACTGCCCTCAAACTGAATCCGAGTCATGCCAATGCACGTAAGTACATGGGTGAGACGTTGGTTGCGCTTGGGCGCAGCTACGAAGAGGAAAGTAAGTTCGAGGAGGCTAAGAAAGCCTACCAGAGTTGCCTAGCAATCATTCCGCGGCATGAGGAAGCGATGAATAGTTTAGAGTTCTTGAAATCTAAAGCACAGCCAGTGAAGAATTTGATTGAGCCGTGTGAATTACTGTTGCCCAACTTGCCTAAAGCTCAGTCACAAGTTGACATGAACGATCCGTTCAAATCTCTAATGAAGTCCGAGGAAGAGGAGAAAAAGGACAAGAAGAAAAAGAAGAAGAGCAAGAAACGTAAGAGTCGACGTCGTTCCAGCAGCACATCGTCTAGCAGCTCATCAGGAAGCAATGACAGCAGCAGCAGTTCATCTAGCAGCTCAAGCGACTCTAGCTCCAGTTCTGGCGATTCTGATTTTAAGAAACGCAGCAAAAAGAAGTCAAAGCGTAGGGAGAAAGCCAACTCTTTGTCCCCTCTTAGTAAACGTATGGCGATGATGGACCCTACACATGAAGCAGCCACAGCATATCAATTTAACAAACCAGCTGGGCCAATGGAGTTCTCTTTGGAGGCGCAAGCACCAAAAGTGAATGAGGATAGCTACGAAGCAAAGCTGCGCAACTTTTTGGAGCAGACGAAAGGAGATACTGATTACGAAGACAAGGTAAGAAAGTTTTTAGAGGAAAGTGCGAAGTGGAAGAAGGAGAAAAAAGACGATAAAAAGAAAAAGAAGAAGAAGGAAAAGAAATCAAAGAAGGAGAGTAAGAAGCGTAAGAAGGATAAGAAGCTCAAGCGCAAGTTGGATGAATATGAGTTGCGGGATGCTTTGAAGAAGGAGTTGGGCATCAAGGATAGCAAGCGCAGTAGTAAGAAACACGGAGTTTTGTCTGATGATGAGGAATATTTGCTGCAAAAGTTGGGCCAAGGAAAAAGGTAACTGCTCAATTTGTATTTTAGAGCAAACGTGTAATATTTTCTCTGCTTTTGATAGATTGTTGGAAAATTATTCAGAGTTGGACGACCTGGAAGCAAAATTAAATGCATACTATGCTCTTGAAAAGGAAGTCAGAAGGTAATATTTTCGTTAAACGGCGAGTGTTATGTTATTACAAGTACTACTTTGTACATTTTATGTAGATCTGAGGCATCAATTAGCCCCAAACGTTCAGTGGGTTCACCCTCGCCTACTCGCGAGCAAAAAGCGCGGCAAGCTGTAGCCGAAGCTTCGGCAATGTCAAGTGGCGGTGGCAAGTGGAAAATGCACGTAGGTCCTTCTACTTCTACAACATCTCGCTTTAAGAGAAAGCCAGAACGCGATGAATGGCAGGATGACCCGTTGAATCTGCAAGGTAAGAACGGTGATCACATTCGACCAGATTCTCCTAAAAAGCAACCACCTTTGCCGCCCCTGCCGCGCGAAAAATCACAATCGCGCAATAAAGGAATGCCGCCCAAGCAAGATCGAGAGTCTCTCGATGGCAGTTCTAAGAAGAAAAACGCTCCGCCGCCGCTGTTGCAGAAAAATCCTATACCGCAAGGCCAAGTCGTCTTGGACAAGTTTGGCAATTTCCGTCTCGTCACACCGCCTAAGAATCCTCCGGTTCCTTCAGGAGCTGGCAATCGCTACGGCATGTTACCCACAGCTTTAATTCTGCTTACTGCTATATCTAACTGATGATTGCTTGCAGATGGTCGTGGTAAACCTCCAGAGCCACCAGGACGTCCGCGCTCAGAAAGTCGCTCGCCTCGCGCCAGGTCGAGGTCAAGAGGCAAATACAGTAGGTCACGTTCCAGTACTGGATCTCGTTCACGTTCCAGGAGTTACCGCAGTCGTTCGAGGTCATATTACAGCAGGTCGCCGTCTCGTTCTGGATCGTATTATTCACGCAGCAGATCTCGCTCACGGTCTTATTCAGGAGATCGCCGTAGACGCCGTGGGGGTGGGTTCCGCGGCAGGTACAACAACGATCGCGGCACATACTACAAGCCACGGTTCCAGAACAATCGCAACAACTTCCAGCGCGGTGGCAACCGAGGTGGCAACAGTGGCGGAGGTAATCATTACAGAGATCGTATTCATGATAGGGACTTTCGCGGTGGCGGCAGTGGTAACAACAACCGAGGGAGGTATTACAACAGAGGTAACAGGCGCCCAAGAGGCAGATTCCAGCGTGGTGGTTATCGCAACGACAGGGACAGGAGATTTGAAAGAAGCCGGTCTAGGGACCGCAGTCGTTCATTCAGCAATAGTCGGGAGCGCGAGTCGCCTGCACCTCAAGGGGAAGGAGGTCGTGAGAAGAAAGTAAGAATTGTAACTAACTCATCAAATAACATTCTTACCTAACAGATTTTTTCTTCTTTCTGTTAGCACTCTGAAAAGGAGCACATTAACAAGTACAGCGAGTCTGCTACTGATAAAATTAAGCACGATGGACCTCTGTCTGAGGGAGAAGACCGTGATGACTACAGCAATGATAAATTTGTTGATCGCGAAGCCTACGATGGCAAATGGGCGGAGGATGGTGGTGGTAAAAAGGATGCTGATATGCCATCCGAGACAAACATCGAGGAGATGGACAAGTTTTTAAACAAGGTAAAGAAAGACAAGAAGGAGGAAATGCTTGAGCGCAACAAGGATTTAATCAAGCCAAAAGCTTGACTTGCGAATTGATTGTCGAAGTGAGCTCACAGAATTGGATCACGGCTTGGTTTTAATTTTATGGATGTTCACGTACACCTGGTTTTATTTTACGAGACTTAACAATCACATTTTTCGTAGTAGGAATTGAATACAACTTGTTTTAAGTATTGATGATAAATATATCTGAAACAAATCACGGTGGGTAATTTGATTTAGTGATTAATTCTGTACATATTGTTGGATGCGCTGAGCTCAGCGCGGGTTATTAATTAGGAAGGTCATAAATTGTCGAGCTAGTGATAAGGTGGTTTCCGTGAAGGATGCGCATGTTGTGATTTATTAGGCGCTGATAAGTTTCCTTCCGCGTTGGTTCGCATCGACAAAAAGCATTGTGACCTCCACAATGACTTCATTTACTTACTATTTAATTATCTGTGGATTTAATCAATGAAATAAAAGAAGGCAGGAGGCTTCTGCGCTCTTCTTGAAACAAGCGCGGCGCGTACAAATAAACATGATTGAATTCAAAACGTGCATGACAAAAGGCAACGCACAATAATTAATTAATCGAAACATGCTTCATACAAAATGATAATTCACGTCGAACGCATGCGTGTCAGTCGGAATGCGCGGCTGCCTCAACACCCGCCGTCCACCGGCTCCACTTGCTCCGCGCTTCTATCGCTTTTATTTACGAATGCTCTTTGAATAGTCGCGGAATTGTGCGGGCCGTCGTTCGGCGCGCGTATTCATACATTTGCCATTGCATCGGCTCAAGCATCAGCGGCTTTTGTGTTGCGATGATGGGGCATTGTATTGTGTCGCTTCCCCCTCTGGCCCCGTAGCGGCCGCGGCGCGGGTGCTTCTTCGCGCCACGGACGCCAGCCCGCCAGTAACACTTCGACGCTTGGGCGTCGAGCAGGACGCTCTCCTGCGCGCCGCCTGGCACAGGAATATCGCGTGATTGATAGACATGGTTGCGACGTTTGCCTGGAAAGGACAGGTTGATAAACAGGTGACAACAGTTGCAAAGTGTTTCTGGTGACTCTAGAATGGAATAATTGGGGATTGAAGAGAAATTAATAATGGATTATTTAAACTATCTTCAAATTACTTAATTCTTAAATAATGGTAAGTTTGTAGTTGCTTGTACTTGCGAATGAATTTTTGCGTTTTGAATGCTTTTTTGTGGAGTAGAAAATGTAAATATTTCATAGGGTTGACTGACATTTATTTTAATATTATATTAAAAACCTTTAATTAATTACCTTGTCAGGTGGTCATAATTGAATTGAAAGCAAATGTTGATGGGCGCATCAACATTAGCTCTGAAATGCATTAAAATTAAATCACTCAACGACAACATCTGCTAATCATTTTATTGGATGACTTTCAATACTTATACACATACGAATGGGGCCGATACATATATACTCTGTAAGTTCTAGCCCTTTCATTAATTGACACCACATGGACCGTACACACAACTGTTTTACCTGCGTTAAACACTTTTAAAATATGAAACCATATTGTCTACTACTTCCAGTGAAAATCTTCAGCAAAAACATCAACCCCTCCACTCTCACCCTCCAATATTGTCTCAATGTAAACACGTGTCGCGTTGCACACCACATGCAACGCCCGCCCCTCACGCGTGCCGCTCGTCGGCAATCAAACTTTTCATCGAACATTACGAACCACAGCTAATGTTTCATTTAATGTGCGCTTCTGCCCTCCTGGCAAAGAGCACGCGTTTCAATGTCGCTAACATTATGTCAGCGGTTACGGTTGTCACGATTGCGACATTAAGTGATCATCACTTGTATCTTCATTCGACAGTCATCCCAGGCTTCTAATGTCATTGGTTGCTAGTGTTTGAATAATGGGTAGTGGGTACAATAAAGTATGAAGTTTAGAAAATGATAAAATGCGTGCGGAGAGCTTTCGATGGGGCACTAAGTTCCGGAAATGTGTTCGGATAATGGAAAGGGAAGTGAAAAGTTTTTCGGTGATCTTTCTGATGAAGGGCGACCGAATAATTTGATCTAGGGAGGATTTGAAATAAATGTTTTGAAGTTATATTGATATTTTAAAACTATCTAGGCTCTTTCACAGTAGCATAATTTATCTGATATCTTCTTTCCAGTTCAATGTTGTTTTCTAAAAATGATCAAATTATTATAAGTCATTAGTTCTAATTCACTGACTGGCATTGTTTGTCCTAAGAAAGATTGGTATAGTACGTTGGGATCTGGTTCAGGATGGTTTGTAATTGAAATGTTTGCTTTCATTATCATCTAAACTCCTTCCCAAAACGTTGATTTTAACCCCACGTTTGCCACCTCTTTCTTGTATTCATAAAACTGGATAGTTAAATTATTATCCACCACACTAGAAATGCTTGCAGATGCTTTATTAATCACTCTCGCGGTTACCCTTTCTCTTCTCTCACCTTCTTCCCGAAACAACCTGTACATCGTCCGTAGTCACCGTCCGCGACCTAACTACAATAGCTTATGAAAATGGTCCAGCGGGTTCTTTGTTAAGCGTCCCATTGTCGTACGAACCATTACAGAAGTCGACCGCATCGCATCACGCTCCTCTCCTGGTCAGCCGGCGATTTCTTCTCTCGCTGTCCCCTTTGCGCCCCCGTGCCATACCGCCCGCTATTGATGGTGAATAGCGTAAGAATGAGGCTGGCATTGTCGAAATTTTGTCATGGATAAAAATGATGATTCGCTAGTCACGACGTGCACTGAAAAATAACGCCGCTTAGCGTAGTGCCGTCGAAAGCAACTTGCCGAACATAATAATGCGCATTGCTGAATGTGGAAGCGACAGACAATAAGGAGAAACACAAGAAGCGATGAACCTGTCGCGCGGTGCGAGGATGTAGTGAGAAGTGATAATAGATTTGGGGAAAGGGTCAAATTGCATCGGGAATTGTGGTTGACTTTGAAAGATTAGCAAGGTTTGTTAGAAATTATAAAAGTTGGGACATGGTTGTTCTTCTGGCGGCACTCGAACGTAAAATTTTCTACTTATCCACACATGACACAATTGATAAAACGTAGCGTCATTCGTTTAAAGGGAAAGTACAAGTAGTTAACGGATGTTATAATCATAAAAGTCCTCACTCAGGTATATCTGCAGGCTCTGACATTACAGGCATGTTTGTGAGTTTGAAAGATATGGAAAACAATAGTCTTCTAGCCCTGGTAGGACTAACTCAGGAGGCAGGTGCCTTATCCATTGGGCCACAGGGCACGCATTTGTCCTTTTCAAAACAATGCAAACCACAATTTCTTTTAAAATGTTAATAATAACATTTGGAACTCTTTCTGTAGGTTCGTCCCTCTGCTGACTTTTCAACACATATTTCCTTTCATATTCTTTCTCCTCCATGGTTTTATTCTCATTTCCAACTTTGCAAGTCTCAGCCTATAACTGTGTAAGTCGCGCTGCATGCATATGAGTGTACTGAAGACACAGCCAAACTGGCTGTTCCTTAGAAAATGTTATGAATGCGAGTAAATTGTAGCTACAATGCCGTCTTTGAAAATCCCCTTGAATGTAACGTTAATTTCGAGTGGGTAGGTGAATATCGTGCTGGCGGCGGCGGCGGCGGCGGCGGCTCGGGCGGCTGTTGTGACGAATGTTTCGAAAGACATCCCGGCGATCCGCACAATTCCATCAGCAAATGTAAAATTCAGATGCGTGCTTATTCAGTGGCGGCGGTGGCGATAAAAAGGGCAGGATGGCAAATGTAGAAGGAAGGACTTTGTCACGTGTTAAAATGTGTGTGTGTGTGTGTGATGCGATATTAGATTGCGATATTAGATCGTAGATCAGGAGAATACTTCATTAGTTTACGTGGAAATTGAGATATTTTTTGCTTATTTTGTTTTACTGGTTTAATTTAAATATAATTTCATACAATATGATGAATAGGTGATGAATAGCACGACCGTTAACAGAATAATGCATTTATGGTCCATATTGGTGGGCATTCTTCGGGGCAGATTTACAACTTCCCGTCTGGAGACGGTGGCAATTAGCGCCGTGCTCGGCAGGCAACACATATTTCGGGGGCGCCGGCGGGTAAGCGGTGGCAGCGGCGGGCGCGACGCAGCGGCAGTTAGATAGATGTATAGGAAGCGAGAGGCACATGTGGCATTATGTCGGGTGTATATTGAAGCGCGCGCGCGCCCGCCACGTTTGTTCGGCGCGAGCCGCCGCCGCCGCCGCTGATAACAGCATGTTTGAAATGGCATTAAGCTTGCTTCTATAGTTCTATTATATGTATACAATGCTGAATACAACGGGCGCACTATTGTGTGCATTGTGTATGTTGTATTGTAGAATCTTTGTCCCTTTATAATATTCATCTGCGCGGCACAAAAGCTCGAGTTATCTGGCGCGCTATTGATATTTTTAACAAGTGAAATGGAATTATTTATTTTCTTCCATTGCGCTGCCGCCGTCGAAATCCGCGGCGCTTTTCATTTGTTTGCAGATCTAGGGATTTTCGGGGGCTGCATGCCGGTTTTAAAACTGAACATCTACCATGGACTTCAGCGAGTTAGCGTTGTTAATAATATGCTTCCAACAATATCTCATAAAATCGCTTGGCGGCAAGTCAAAGCATGCCATATTTGGCCCTGAATGGAGCAGTTTGACAGTCAACATACGCGGATTTGTTAGCTTTTGGATGAATTACAGTTGCTTTTTGTTGGCTTCGGCGCAATTACGACTGTGGCGGCGTTGTTTCTATTCAGCGCTGATTTCTAAAAGTACACGTATAATAACAATATGATTCAAAAGATTCTAAAGGATGATGGAACAAACGAGTACAATTGGATTCAGGTGAATGGAGCTCAGGTTTTTGAATGTTTTCTTTTGTTTTTCTACCTTGGCCATTACAATAGTTACCTATAAGCTAACATTAAGTTATATGTTATACAAGTTATATAAGTTAAGTTATACATTTGGTCCATCTTAAACTTAAAACAGCATCATTTATTTACACAATTATCAAGAAGTGACTTCTTTTATGTCGTACGCGCGCATTTCTTTCACCTCTCTCGCGCTGCCTCCGCCGCCCGTGCGCATTGTCCTTGCCTGCCATTCTTTTAGCCATCTTTACCATTCTTTCGCGAGCTTTTCTTTCGGGCCATTGTGCCGTGCGCACTGGTTACATCACCGATGCACATGCGTCCGCGATGCATTCAGCAGAATCGCCGGCAAGTGGGCGGCGGCGCGGCATTGTGAGTTGACTCGTTTTTTACATCACCATTATGCCATTGCGCACCCCGCGCGCAGAGTGGATGAAGACTATTGTCTTTTATACATTTCTCAAGATTTCTTGCAAATGCAAAGCTTTCTTGCGATGTGTGCAACGCGGACTCTTTCAATGCGCGCGCGAAGTGTGAGTGTGTTTCAATGCGGAGGGCTTTCTTTCAACGCCTTTGTTTTTCTGCTAAGGCTTTGCGATGTTTTGTAAATTATGCAGTTACTTCTCGAAAAGGTACGGACGTGAACTTGCATTTTAAATAATAAGAAGCTGTTGCTTCAGAAGCACAGAAACAAAAAATGCGCACAATGCGGAATGATTAGATGTGGGCAAGTCCAATCTAACTTGAACTTGGAATCCACATAGAAAAATACTAATAAATGGTGTCAATTTTGGAGAGAATAGCACAACATCAGAAAAAAGGTGTGACCCCTAACATAACGAAACAAAACATCCGCACAATGACGAAAAAAGCGCAGTCAGAGTCCTGCTAAAGAATAAATAAAATTCCACCCTCAAATGGCCATACACCCTATTTGTGCCCGCTTCTTCTACACACCCAACATGCTATGTCTTTGTGCATTTCAGCACAAGTTTTGTTTTTCGGTGCGTAGTTCACGAAATTGAATTAATCATGCGTGCCGTGCAGCCATTGAATGCGAATTTATGATTTTCGCTTTCCGATCATTTTTATTATTTGTTGCGTTTGTTATATTTGCGGGAGCAGTAATTTAATTTCATGCGTTTTTCGTTGCTATTCAATACACTGCAGTGGAGTTGAGTAGTATTAGTTATTGGATAAATTGAATAAAATCAGATACAATGACAATGCGATTGTTTTTCCAGAAACAACAGTGGGATATTTAATTTAGACAAGAGATGATTTATTTCATTCGGCCAAAAATATTGATTTACATAAAAAAAATGTAACAAGTTGCTTTAAAAAATGAATCTAATTGTTTATTATTCCCCAATTAATTAATGTATGTATGATGTATTTAATTTCGATGGTATTTTGTATAAAATCGCACATAAATTATGATGGTGGCTGGCGGCGGTGAATCAGTCGCGCGGCCGTCGAACAATCCCGGCGCCTTCATCGCTCGTAGTTCGGCGGGCGTATTGTCTTGGATATTTCAGAATAGTCGTTCAATGCAGGTTAATTGACAGGGACACAATGCGCCACTGGATAACAAAGCGCCCGCTCGCGCGCTTGCCCTGTCGCGCAGCCGCCCCCGCGCCGCATTGACCATTGTGTAATAATTTGAGTGCACGATGACAGAAAATTAATTTTTTTCATTTGAATTTAGTCTTGATATAGGTAAAGGGTTATCTGCTTTTCTTATATCTAAATATCTAAATAATCAATTTATTTCGTCTTGTTGAAATGCAAGTCCTTTAATTGTTGGAGTAAAAATAAATGTGACCATGTGGTTAATTGACTGGATAAGTAATAATTTTTGCTATCGCATTTGAAAGCACTCAATGAACAACAATTTATTTGAGAATTCAAAATGTTCCAAATTTAAATCTTGTGCCTTTGCAGTTCCACTGTATGCAACCCATGTAACAACCAACATAACCGTTACATTTCGAACGTTCGCTCATTCCTAGTTGCGCGTCGCGTCGTGAAAATGTGGAAAATGTGGTGAAAAGTGTTTCTCTCATTGCCGCTGAGCAGTTAATTATCTCATTCTACAAGCAGTTGATTGTATGTATCAGTATTCTCTACTCTATTCACGTATTATAATCATTTGCCATTCATTGAATGTGATTCACATTTGTTTGCCGCGTTCAACAAAAGCTGTCCTGCTGTGATCACCTCCAGTGCATTTTTTGTCTCCTCATTCATGCCCATCACGTCTTTTCATCTCAACACAATCAAATTATTGCCTTATATTATTAATTCACATCATGAGTTTGGCATTCTGTGTTAGTTAGACTCAGTTGGAGCATTCTTGTGTTTTCACCAAGATTGTGCAGCGGTGTGGTGGCGGGGGGTGGATTCACATGCGGTAAACAACAGGAGCAATGATTTACTGCCCAGTTTAGGGGATTGTGTGTTTGGAGATGCTGCCTTCTTCTTGTAACCACCTGTTGCGCACCTTCCAGAAATTGCTATGTGTAGGTTGCTAGTCAGAGAGGAAGTTCTAATCGGAGTATCAAAAGCAAATTAAGTTTATTTTTTAAAGTACACCGTTTTAGAGGTACTAGATCTTGAATGGGTTAGATGCCTGCCTATAGAAGGATACACCGGCGAGTTGTATCCAGTTAGCGACGTCTTTGCACGACAATTAGAATAATAGCCCGAGCAACAAATATGTGCGTATGCAATGTGCCCGAAATTGAATCAGAGCTTTGAATCAGAATTAGAGAATAAAGTGAATTGAAACCACAATAACCGCAGGATTCAAAGAGGAGACGTCAGCGGCGCACGCGGATAGCATGCCGCCGTCGGCGCGGAATAAGCGCGAAAGCACAGGGCATAACAATACATTTTCAACAGCTTTTGTTGGAAATTTATTATAATATTACCAAGGTTTCTCAGCTCGCGCTTACTATAAATTCATGCAACCGAACGCGCACAATGCGATTGCACATGATTCAATTCAACGCTCGTCCTTTTGTGCCTTTTCTGCGTGGAACTCGAATTGTGTTTGAGATCTATCCGAATGCACAAGACAATAATATAGTAATTAGGCCAAGCTAAACTTGTAAAAGCTAATCTGTGCCTTTTTTTTATTTTGTTGCAGTGTGACAAGTACGAGTTGCGCTGAGGATGCTGATAGAGAAGTGTAAGTTGGTAACATATATATTCGAAACTCTTTCGCGCGCAAAGAAATTATAATGTGAATGTCAAACAATGTTTTGTGTTGCTTGTAATGGTTTTGTGTCGATTGTCAATTGTTGGAAGCTGGCATGGAAAAAAATAGCGCGTCCCTCATCTGTGAAACTTTTCAATGCGCATCTTCACACATCCGCGACTTGCACTATTGTCCTGCACGCGTGCTATCGACATTGTCATTGTTCAGCATGCCGTTCAGCGCCCTAGGCGACGGGTGCAGGGGCATATTTTCGATGCGCTCCAAAGAAGCACACACCTACACCTCCCACATCCCCATCTGGGTTGCTTCCATGTTTGCAGGCCCGAAAATGGAAGTCTGCGACGCGTCGAACAGTCCATTCAATTCGCGCATCGAGCGAAACACGCTGAAATGACTTCTTTGCATGTCACCACATTGACAACAAAAGTTGCCCATTGTTTGCCTAAACAATGCCATCATATCTCCTTGGTGATGAAAGGGTGTTGCGTCTCTTTCTTGTCGGTTTTGGCGGTGGTGCTGGTGGCGGCGGTGCAGCCGTTGTGCCCGGCAATCACCGACGCCGACCGCAATTTCCATTGTTTTCACGTCGCGCACGGATTCATACAAGCGCCGCGTGATTATGTTAGCGCGGAAGGATGACAATACGGAAGAGGATGACGCGCGCCAGTGCTGGGACAAATGTCGGGTGGAAATTTGTGTTAATTTCTGCGCTGCTCAGCACAAAAGTCCTCAATGCACCGGATCGACGAGGGCAAGATTTAACCCGGCGCGATTTTGATTAATCGATTTTATATATTCAATTCAATTCGTTTACATTCATTGCTTGTTCGGAATTTTCTTCATTTTACACATCACATCTTAGTTAAGATTTTAAAACACTCAACGTTCTGCTGCTTGGATATGTCGTGAAAGACAACACTTGTAACACCAAACATGCCTTTCGTATTTCGAATAGTTACGCATTGCGCCGATGGTATCCGTTGTATTTTCTTATATTTATGTACTTCTGTGTAGTGTATATATTCTCTTTCCGATCAGCAATTTGATTGTTTTTCCATTCTAACTAATGTATAATTTTTACAACAAAAAGGTGTTTTTCTTTACTCTACGGCAGAAGCAACATAAAAATAACATTGCGTGATAAATCACTCGAAATAGATTAAACATAAAGAGGAAAGACATCGAACCCTCGCGTTTAAGAGACGGAAACCCATTGAATCCAACATTAATCGTAATGTAAATAAAAGGGGGTGTTCTTAATACGCTCGGAAAGGAATAGTAAGTCCTAAGTTGCTTTCTAAACGACTTTGCCGTGCCTAAAGTGGAATTAAGACAAGCTTCTTAAAGAAAAATCAAGGTCACACCATTGATTCATTCCCTCAAAATATTTCGCGACTTCTTACATCTCTGCACTCACCAGAAATAAAACAAGAATTATTTCCGCCTATTCAGAAAACTTGTGTAAATCAAGACCCGGTAGGAATTTTTCGCTCGTTGCGAAAATCGCGCAACTTTCTTCTGTTTAAGATACAATTGTCTCGCGCCATTGTCCGCAAATGTGTACTTGTCTAGCGCTGTGCTGGGGGTGCATCCTTACAACCATTGTTCGCGGTCCATTGTTCATAATCAAATGAAAACCCATCTGTATAGATACTCATCGTTCAGTCGTCGCCGTCGTTCCATTGCGTCGCAATAACCCCGCCATTCGCCGCCTCCCTGCCCCGCTACTGGTGCTGATGCATGCTCTCACCATTCTATTTTCCACTTCTAGCGCACTATTATATCGCGAATATTGTATTGAGAGGAGCGAAAGACAATGGCGGACGTCCGCCCGCGGAGCTCGAATAGAAAAGTTTTTATTGTTTTCTCTAATGTTGCGAACGGCATAAAGCATAATTCAAAGGGAATGAAATTGACCCAACAATGGGCGCGTTTGTATTATGAATCCCGATGCAGGTTTTAATCCCGGTAGAAACTACGTTTGAATATTTCTGATAGTGGTGCCGATTTCGTGTCTTTGGAGTTGTCTTGTTGTTGCTTTCTTAATTGTATAGTCCTTTTATTGTTTTGCCCTCTTGGAGGATTCCTGATGTGGTCGTCGCGTTGTCTTCACTGATAATGCGGCATTGCGCGCTAACAATACGTTTTTTATTTCTATTGTACACGCGCGCGGTCTTGTCTTTTGTGCAAAGAGCTTTGTGGCGGTCGGGAAAGGTTTTTTCCATTGTTTTCTGTGCACTAAACACTCGGTCAGGACGGCACAATCTTCGCAAATTTTAGATCTGTAACTCGCAGAGTAAAGTGTGTTAACAATTGTGAGAGCAATATCTAATTTCTTAACAATTTTGACATCCTCTGAATTATTCGTTTGCATTCTTCGTGCGACTGGTGTGGAGCGCGTTTTATTGCGCGTGAAATATGTAATAATCCATCGAATCCACCCCACTCGTATTGTTCTTTTGCCAGGGGTGCGCACGAGGTAAATGTGTGGATTGTCGTAATAGTTTTATGAACGACTCGCGCAGAATTTATGTTGATAATGCCAGCAAAAGAAAGGGCGCGGACATGATGAGCTGAGGGAGTCAAAAAAAAAAATATATATATATATATAAAGTCAAGGATGTCATACATGAAAATAGAAATGCGTAATATAACAAGACTTTTTATTATCTAGTATTACTAAATATATATCGTCAATTCAAACTTAAATGTACCAACAATTGGGCAATAGTCAAATGCCCCAGTCTTACTTGATACCTGATGTATGTTCATCCACCAAAGCCATCAACCAGTTGAGAAGAAAACATAATCTCCAGCAGCTCAAAACAACACATTTATAATAATGGAATAATACAATATTGTCATATCTCGATTGCAAACGCACTAATGCGATGGTTCATTGACGCTGATCGCCAATTATAGATAATTTTACATTAGCTTTTCCTAATACAAACCATTAATCACTTTGGGCGCAAATTAAGTGTTCCACGCTTTACGTTTAACATAGTAGATTCAAAATTCTATCGATAAGTACAGTGATTTGACTTGATTGAATACCAAAAGTTTCTCTGTAAGACTAGGCGCGTAGTACAACTAGAATAATCATATATCTCCCTGGCTGGATTATAAGGCACTTCATAAAAACAACTCTGCATCGACAGCGCACGTTTACACAGTTTGATTGACAGTTGACGGATTGAAAGTATGGGTAATTACTCAAGAAACACAGAAATTAACTAGCATTATAAAAACAAATAAAACAAGTTATCACAAATAATTAATCACAAAAAGAACTTAAATAGCGATTTGTTGCGTTTCGAACATTGCTTAATTGGGCGAGAAATGAATTCAATTAATCAATGCAATGCCTTCCTGTGTGATAGAATTGTTTTTGTTCGCATTAATACCAACAAATTAAGCTACGTTTTACGTGTTTCCAACAAAGTCCCCCATCATACACTTCACTGTAGAATAGGAACAATTGCAGTGTAACATGCATTTAATAATGAAAAAATGAACAAAACAATATTCGCTCTAAATTGAGGTAAGGTACCATTTGTACTACGACTAAATATAATAAACGTGCCATCGACGTGCACCTTTTGCCGATGGCGTAATCGACAATTATCAACAATTATCAGCATGTTCAATAAATATGTCAATCCCGATTTGGCAATTTTTTAGTAGTCACTTACGCTACGACGCTATGATTAGTACTTTCGAATCAGTTCAACGTCGATGAGCATCTCATCGATAAAATCAGGTTTTAGAAATGGTTTCGCAATGACAACAATGAGATTTGTTTCTTTTATCAAACATGTCTATCAAGGATGCCTTGTTGATAACTATAAAACTAAATTTGGCAATTTCTACTCTTCCTCTGAATGTCAGTGAATAGTATCAAAGTGTCAATAAAATGCAGACTAGTATTAAAAAAAAATCAATAATCTTGAATGACCAATGATATTGCATTCAATTCTCAGTATTATCATACTTCACATCGAATTGAAAACTTGTTTCAAACTCTCTTTGCTAGTTTACGTTAGTTAAGTTATTGATATATTAATAAAAAAATATTGCCTCTTATCACAAAGTTTGTAACACGTAGAAAGATCTGTCGATTAATTTCGTCTTGGCTGGCGACTTGCTTGCCAGCCAAGCTAATTTGCACCTAAATTAAGTAAGATGAAACAACGCGTTGAAGACATTTCAATTATCTTAAAGTCAACAACTAGCAAAATATGAAAAAACGCGTTGCGTTAAAGTCGATAAAATTGACGACAAAATCGTCCTGGTCGTTTTTTGGTGTTTTAGTTTAGCATTGTTTCGTCCGGACATTTGCGAAATGTCCTCTCCTAGAAAGGATTAAAAGTAACTCGTTTCGACGAAGCGGCAGTCTTTGTCTCTGCATATCGCTTTGGTATGCTGCGGAGGGTATGCGTCCTGCAAGCGCGAATACTGAGATCGGTTTTCGAAGTACAAACTGTTGATGCCGTCTGGCAGGACTGCGGACTGATATTGCCAACCACCAAAGCTGATATTATTGAAGAGATTCAGCACGTCGCGATTACCGTACATTACCTGCGAGTATATTTTGCAGGGTTTTATTGCGTATTCATGCTCGGCTCGGATGGATGTGGTCAAGTCGTGGTGTTGCTCGGTAATGAATGATGTTTCAGATGTAGGTGATGCTTTGAGTTTTGTTTTGGGGTTGATGTTGGCATTATTGGTGTCATCTCTTGGAGTCTGGAAGAGAAATCATTATTAGCGTATTTTCAAGGCTAGTTAGTACGATGATTTAAGGCTAATTAACATGATCAATGCTTACATTACGAACTTTATCTTCATTTGATTCCTGCACCTGAATGATCCCATCCAAGCCCAGTCCGTCGAGATCGTTGAGAATGAACGGATTATACGAAGCGGAGTCAGGGGACATCGAGGAGATGCCGCTTTCCAGTGAATAGTACGACGAGGCTCCTGAAGAGGCCAGTGATAGGGAACTGGGACTCTTCGGGAAGAGAATGGCGCCTTGCATGTAGATCTCTTTGAGACCATCGTTCCATTGCTCTGGTTCCAAGCCAGAGAGGGCCATTGCAACTGTAATGGTCATTTTCTTGTGCGGCTTTCGAACACTAGAAACCAAAATATAATTCAAAATTATTTTCTAAATCATGTATCTTGAAAGTAACATTCGATTCAAAATAACAATTATCTCAGGACTATCATTTCTGCTGCGTGTTTGTTTGGTGCAGTAACCGCAACCCAATCAAAGCGCTACGATAAGATACTGGCACGCAAACATTGGTTTACCTAAATCATCAAATTATTTACACTAAAAGTAATGTTAGCGAGTCTGATATTGATTTAGTTTTTAAGTGCGGTCCTGTCTTGTTATTGTTTTGATACCGAATAATGATACTAGAGTGGCTTTTTAAGTATGCCATGGCAATATATCGAGTGCAACCCGACGAGTTGCTGCTTTTTGGGTATTTTTTCTAAATAGGGTCTTGTTGGAGATGATCCCTAGCTTCCGAGTCTTGAGCGAGTAATCATAATGTCGGTTAGCCTAATTTACGCAGTGTTAGGTCGTATTTACACCCCTCTGCATGCAGTTGGATCGCGTTGCATGGCGTGTTAGGTCAATTACGGTACTTTCTAAATAGGTACGCGGCGAATTTTGTGCCAAATTCGTTTGTTATTCGTCGACGATTTGTCGGATAGAATTACAACACACTGAACTTGTTCTATCTGTAGATCCATCGGGTGATATTGCTAAATGTGTTTGTAAATGGAACATGCGTTTTCACTGCAAATTGGAATCCTAAGTCGAATTGGACTTGATTAGCTCATCTAACTCGCACAAACAATAGTAAAAGCATAGATAACAAGTCTGTACCTACGTGATGTTTGTCGTTCCCCAAGCTGTGGGCAGCACCACCAGTTGGTAAATATTGAATTTTTCTGGCACAACACTGGACGGCGGTTGCGATTTTCTTGGAGGGAACGTCGAGCAGGCCGTGCATCTACGCCGAATTACAATGCACTGGCGCGCGAGCGACTTTCCAAGGGCGTCGAAAGACAGCCGCGTCGTGAGACGTTGCCGATGTTCTCATCGCCAACCGAGTAAAAATAGATTTACTCGATTTGCTCGCCAGTCAGCACCATCAATAGAGATAGGATGGAGACGGTGATGGGAGTGAGAGAAACAGTAGCGCTGATAGCGTGTGTATACTTAGTGCTGGGGCGGTGATATTTGCGTCTTGTTTTCTTTGGTTTTCTGCGGAAATGGACGACAACAGCGCAGCTGTGCGCAACACGTGTGTCGCCTTGAAATTTGCAAAGGTCTCTGAGCAACAGGCTGTCTAGCAGCAGCAACGTATCATTCCAACTAAAATAGATATATTCAGTCTAGATAAAAGTAGTCTATTCTTGTTTTAAAATAGGCGGAGACGTATTGCGCGAGTGGTAATCATCAGTGACGATATTTTTTGATTTAATTTGGTACATAGAAAGTTTTGAAATTTAAGTGGAGCTTCATTTCAGTCAGTTGATGCTAGATGGCGCTATCAAGTCTAGCTTGGATTAAATTTAGTATTTTTTGTAGTATGCATTAAATTATTTTAAGAATTATAAACTTAGTGCCCGTATTTATTAATTTGTTTATGTTATATTTTAGTGTTCTTATACTAGTTAGTAATTTATTATGTTTTCTAAGTTTTGAGTAGCATTGTGTTGGCAGAGAACTGTAATCTGTTACCGACGCGGCTGTTGAGTAGCTTTAGTTCACAAGTTGCACCACGCTGCGAGTTGGTGGCGCTGGAAGTACTGTGAGGGATTTTCCAATAATACTGTCGTCTCCTCTACGCAAGTGTTGTTTTTTCACTACAAATATAGCAAAGTTGAATATTATAACAAGCAGTTAAGAATTATAAATAGTTTGTGAAAATTTTTGCAAAATTAAAAATTTTTTCCTTTAGTTCAAACTTAAAACGGATTTCCAGTCTAAATGAAAATTTTTTGAAGTTTCCGACACGGTAATAAATTATACTATTTGCATTATTAATTAAATACATCGACGGTAGCTACACCTAACAGTATACATCACACCTACACATCGATTTGTTCAATGGAGCTCTCTACACGAGTCCTGGACATGGGACTTGTGGGAGTCCTATTGGTGCATAGTCCTGGGTTGGGCGCCTCTCGTCGTTGTAGCTTCCGCTCTTGGTGTACACGTGCACGTCCTGCACGTATCGCTGTATCGTAGCTGGCAGGGCCTTCATTGAACTGCGAACCCGAACAGAGTCTTGCCTTGATTAATGTACCCCGGGCCCGAGCGCTGGCTCTTTGTTTAGACAAATGAACGTGTCTACACTCCGCAGAGAGGGATCCATACCCTTTTTAATAGCTAATGACTCTTTGATTTACGACATCGGCGGTTGCAAAAAATGCAGCGTACAACACAGCGCGTCGCTGTACTACACGCCGGAATACAAACGCGGAGGAAAACGAGAAAAGTGGTGTAAAAAAAAAGTGGAAATGCTGCGAGTATTTTTACTCGACATAAATAATTCCAAGACACTGTTTAGCATGCTTGTTGTTCTTAGTTTATCATTTCTAAGGTAATTTGGGTCAATTATTAATGTAGATTCTGTTTGCATCCGAGTTAAGTCTATCGCATTAAAAATTCATCAATTAACATTATCTGCTGCGACATGACTGCGTCAACTTGCTCCCCTTTCGGCAGCCGCCCTTCGCGTCGTCGTGTGCATGGCGTAATAATAATTATGACGTAATATATAACCCGACAAAACGCATCATTCATCTACATACTTCGCATAAATTCATGGCGTTGCGCATGAAGAGCGCCAGGGGAAGACAGTGTGCGCTGTACACTGTACGGATGAATTTATTACCGCGATGATTGTTGTTAGTCGAGGGTGGAAATTGCCTGTAATGAATATCAAAGCGTGTTGATGATGGGCTACTGTTTCACTGTGTGCTTTGGACGAATTTGCTTGTTTTATGTGGGTTTTAAGGGAAATTTTCACGAATGCGAAGGGATGAATTTAATTTTGAGATGTATTGCGTTATGTATTTAGTAGTGTTGTAATGCATTGTGGCCGGGTGGGCTGGGGTGTAGTGTGGCATGTCAAATCACGATTAGCGACGGCGTGGCGCTTTTAGAAGGGCAGCAACGCCTGGAACTGGGAGGTTTCAGGACGTGCATTTGTGCTCGTTGTAGGAGCACAAAAGGCGAACGGCACGTAAATGTTTATTTCGTGTTAAAGTGCTGCATAAGTTGAGATTTGCAACTTACGCAGCCAAGTGCCAGGGACATATATAAAAATGATTCGTATCTGTGGTTATTAGATTGATTTGGTTGCGTAATGATTACTGAGCATGCGAACAACAAATAATAAGAACAAGTAATCGTAAGGGTGAAGTGGTGCAAACTGGTTTTGTGTTGGCTTTAAAGTGCTATAAACCTAGAAGTTGAAGTTGGCGCAAGGAAATATCGTAAAAAAGTTTTTATTTGTTTTGTTTGTTTCTCGGCAAATTGAATTGTTACTAATCCCATTGAAGAGTATTATATTATTTTTATCTACGTTGTATAATTATACTTTGATGATTTAATGATGCTTTAACACCCAATGGTCGAAGGTTGAATGATCTATAGAAAAATGTATCTTTCTAAGATCATTCTAAAGGTAACTGTTGTCATCCATAACAATTTCTCTGCTTTTTGAATAGAGTAACTCTTTTCTTTTTTCCTCATTGCTTCTCTCCTCTTGAATGTTGTGCTTTTGGCCATTGTGACGCGCGCGTTTTGTGTGGTAGTAGTGCAGGTCATGAACTTAACAATCAATGATATGTTAACAATAGTCGTTACGTCACGCAATCGTAAACATATTTGCATAGCCTGGGGTTTCCTCTATTATGTGGGGCGCATTCAATTTCTCTTTCGATGCAAGAGCAGCGGCGGTGGCGGTGGCGGCGTCGGCGCGGGCGCGGCGCGTTCTCCATCGACGCGTTGCCTGCGCGCCACCACCGCGCCGCGCACGGATTTGCAGGATGTGTGCGTTGCTAGTGACGCGAAATCTTTTGTCCGCTCCCACTGGATCGTTACGGCGCGTGCGTACTGGCGGCTGACGGCGGCGGTACCGGCGTCGTTCGACGTTTCCAATGTTTATACACCGATGTCGTTTCTCTTATCCAATGGCAGCGGCTTAATGGCTGACGGGAAACAAACTGTTACAGTCTTGTTTCAGGCGTTTTTTGGGTTTTCCTTGATTGGACTGCAGAATTGAGATGCAGATTGGGAATGTGAATGTTTTATAGGATTTATTTCCGCTTTTTTTTCCTAGAAGGAAGTAATTCGTTAATATGATATGTAAGTAACAACTGTTGCGCTACTACGTGTCTTGGCGGTGGATACGTACGACGAAGGCAAACAATGCTGCACTTGAATTCAGTTCGCTTTTCTAAAACTCGCCGGCATTGTTATGCTGATATAATAGCGGCGCGAGTGCGACCGCGAGACGGAAAATCCATTGCAATCGACGGCGTCGCGCGGCGTCGAGTATCCGAAATCGATATCGGATCCACGCCACGCCGCACACTGGCGGCGGCAGACGCTGACGACGGATCCGCTGAATATTCGGCCGACGTAATAGCCAAGGTGCAGTCGCGCAACAATGGCGGAGGTTCCGGGCAGCGACGCCAGTTCGCGCCGCGCCGCTTTTCATATTGATTTTGCTACATGCCAACGCATAAAGGCGACCAGCTGGCTGGGCACCATCTCCACGAATCGCGATTCACACACAATGCGAAATTAATTATTTAGTTATTTCATCGGCATCGTCTTTAATTTCTGAGGAATTTATTGGAATTTCTCCGTTTACGGAAAGCAGCTGCACGTGTTTCTGCTCAGATTTGCGAGGGTGTCGTTAAAGCAAAAAATAGATGTGTGTGCCGTGACATACGTAACTAAACGATGTGCGCGTTTTGGCATAAAGACGCACACCTGGTCTTCACGTACCTGAACTTCCTCTACCATCGTTCAATACCTAATACTGTTCAATTCTTGCTTATCCCATTTATTCATACCTCCGGCGGCAGCCCGTGCTAAGCGCTCCATGGGGTAGTCACCCCATCTGAGGATATATGTCACTCGTGATATACCTGAATCCATTAATGCGTGTCCCACCTTGACACGGCGATTTGCGAAACTGTTCGGGTGGAGATCGTAAAAATGTCGCTTCAGCGCATTGTGCCGCATCGTGGCTAGCGTTCTGTGGAAGATTTTCATGTGTACAACTTGACAGAGAGAAATCTATTGCTTTTCATGACTATAGGCATTGGTAATGAATGATGGTGCGGTGGGCAGGCAGGTTGCTTGCTATTTCTTTGGAGTTTAAAAGTCAAGTTTGTGTTTGAGGATGGTTTAGAATGGCACGCATGAGCCATGAAAGTGTGGATTATTAACAGGAACTAATTAAAAGATTGACATTTGAGGGACCTTTGCTGTTAAGAAGGGTGGTCTCTCCGAGGACCTATGCTAGAAGTCCGAAAAGTTGGAAAGTTACTGTCCACAAAGTTCACTCTATATATATATGTATATATATTTTGCAACTCCCAAATTAAATTTTACTAATAAATTTGCTTAAATATCGCTTTAACTGCTTTCAAATGGTTTCCTGAGTCTGGCCAATGTATAAAAATGTTTTCTGCAAGGTTTTCTGAGTAAAACCTCTTTGATTTTGTCTGAGAAGCAACCAATTGCTTGGAAATTTGTTTCTCTTCAATGTCTTCTATCAATTTATGAACTCTCATCATCCCTGCTGCTTCCGATCCATCAATGATATGCCCAGTCATCTCCAATCCATTTTTTCCGGACTCCAAGTAGTATCGAGTCCGCAAAACTCGGATTGCTTGGTTTCCGTCCCAAAGCCCGCGAGTGCACAACAAGACGCATTCCTCAGGTGACATTCATATGAATGGAGTCTTTTCATTGAGCGCGCTGGCGTGGTGCCTCCGTCCGCACTCACACAGATCCTTGCAAGCTACACCAAGCTACAGCATCATCGCCCGCTTCTTTCATTCACACAGCGGCGGAGGTGTCGGTGCGGCGGAGGACCATTTATAAGAGGAAGTGACGCAGGGGGTCATCAGTCACGGTGACACCTGGAGAATGCGACGACTTCCACGAATTCGCGCGTTGCGCAGACCCGCTGACTGCCGCGCATGAAATATCGTCTCGGCCGGGTTTTCTTAGAAGATGAAAAATTTCCAGTGAAGAAGAAGAGAGCAAATCGCACGAGCAGACTCTGATTTTCTCCATGCTGAATGTCTGCGTAGTGGTTGTTGTTATGGCGCAGGGGTTGGAAATTTGGTGCTAATTTTGTTTGGGATTTGTTTGTTTAATGCGTTTTTATGCCATCGTTGGCAGAATCAACATGATGGCAAGATGTGGATGCGGGGGTGTCATGAATCTTTGCACTTTGCACCCTCAGCACCCTCATTTAATTCGCTTCCTGCACTCTCTCGCGTTACACACGGCTCATACGCTTTTATTACGTAATTTCTAGACGATAAAACAATTATTAACGCCAATGTGCACCGCGATCTAATGCGATTCCGGTTACGCTTCATCATTTTTAAATTTCTTGCTTAATTTACTTCGATCAACCCGATTATATTAAATTATACAACGACAAAACGACAACCAATATTTAGTTGCCTAGACATTTTAACGTTTTAAGGTGATAATCAGTAAATCATAAAATATTGAAATATCTATTTCAGATTTATTTGAATTTTATCTGAAAAAAGCGGTTCTGCATTGTGCTGTCTTTTGCGGCTGCTCAGAGCAGTAGAATTGTCTTTATCACTCATGTGGTGTTATTTTCTAGGCGAATACAAAGTAAGTCACTTTAAAATCATCATATTTATTACTTTTCTTTTCTTACTGCTTCTTTCTACGAAGGATGTAAATTATATTTGTATTTCTCCCGGTAATATTTGAAGGACGAAGCTTAGACTCATTGCGCCCTTCGAGTGAGAGTAATCTGCGCACAATGGTAGCTTGCGTGCGCCGTATGCACCACATTCGGACGTTAATATACGTTATAGAAGCGGATCTATTTCGTACTAGACCGCACTCTCTCGAATGGACATTTATAGTGGTCGCGGAGCGGAAGCGGCCGGTCCAGGACAATGCGCGGATTACGCCGGACACGCTCGCGTTGACATCCTGGCTGCCTTAGCGGACACTCGCAATTCGCCACACGAAATATTCAATTAAAATATATTGGGTCTACTGGTGAGCGCCCCCTTCGCAGTACAAGGCATTAATGAAATTCCGCCTATATACGATGTTATTTTCGTCATTTTAGTGGGTTTTCTAAGAGTATGTTTAAATTTCTTGTATAATGATGCAACTATTCCACTAATTGGACCCTCAAGCATCTTACGCGTGTTGCATAATAGAGCGCAGCGCGTCAAGGTGAGAAATTAAATTAAAATGTTGCCGTCATCAATGCAGCAGCTACCACCGTCTATTAGTGGCAGGGTGGCAGAGTCACACCTTTGCCACTCGCACTCTTAACGCGATGCGCTCGTTTCAACTTTTCAACTTTTTCACCTTCGAGTGCACACGCCACACACCAGCTCGTTGGTGTTTCCCTATAGCACCTTCCAGTACTTCACAAGAACTCTGGTCCTTACAGCGCTTTATTCCTGCAAGTGCAGCGCATCCAGGTATCTACACCTCAAAGAAAACTACATATGACATCATCAGCTTGATATTTTAATTGAGTGTTAGATGGTAACTAACAAATTATTCAGTATCGAACCAGACGTTCTGAACATTCTATTCTTCATTTCTTTTGGATTTGGATTTGTGTACTTGTGGTAACATCCTGTATTGTCAAGTCATAAATTTGGGATTTCTAGAGTAGTAGTTATAGTCTTAGAAGGATGGCGAAGGGGAACTTAATGCAAACATATCGTTCTGCTGCGAAAGCCACTCGCGAGATCCGCTCGTAGGAAGGCATTTTGTACGCAAAGTGTCTCCGGCTTGCTGGCGAAACAATGTCGCGAGGCGGGCGAATGGCGGCGAAAGGAAGCAGCTTCTACGCTGGAGCTAAGAGAGATGAATTGCCAAAGTTACCCGATGTCTTCGGCAGGAAGCGGGGCAAGGACAAAATGGATGTTCGGACTATTTGCTAGTGCTTTCGACTGCTTAAAAGAGTTGCTAAGAGGGAAAATAGGATTTATTAATTGCTTCTTTACAGTTTCGTATTTTAGAAAAGATAGGGGGGGGAAGGTAATTTTTCTTCAATTGTGCATCAATTAGGTTAAAGCGTTTTTTTTTTGCTAGACTCATAAGTTTTTCTTTTTATTTTGACATTTCCTGATGAAACATCTGCATATTTGCGTCTTCCACAGTTATCTTTACTCTTTTTTCTTTTCTCTTCTTTGGGGCTGGAGTAGAACGGGAGACAAATATCCTCATTTAAAAGGTAATGACGTAAAAAGCGCACATCATTTTTCTCTTTAAAAACTGAGATCTTTACGTTTTCTATCTTTACACTTCATTTCCTGCATCTATCAAAGTTTCCCAGGAGATTCAGGTACATAAATTAATTATAATATTAATTACAAAGTTTTAATCCCTCAACTTAATCCCAAAACTTGGCTCGTCGCTGAAAAATTAGGAAAATTAGTGCTCGGCGTGTTTGTCGCCGTCGTTAAAATGCATGCCTGCAGGCCACAGCTCTTGAGATTCCGTAATTAATGGGAAAAGTTGCCGCCGACTAAAACCAAGACCGGACCCAAGACTTTCACAGCGCCGCCCCCCGATCCGTGGCTTTGTATAAACATTCAGGGGTAGCGCAGTGCCAAGACACAAGCCACTTGAATAATTACTGCGGAAAACTTTACGACATGACGACTGCGTAAAGTTTCCTGCAAGCCGGCGAAATCTTGGTCGTTGAGACTTCCTCCTTTGCACATGCAGCGATGACAATTATCCCGCGTGCGGAGGCATCCTCTTGCAGAGATGTGAAACAAAGACGTTTTATAACAACCTTCAACCTTAGCAGTGGCAGCAGTTGAAAGTGCTGCTGGGTACATTTGAATGTTTTGTCTGTCAAAGATTGAGTCGCGTCGATAAAACAGCAACAAAGAGGGTTCAGCGTCGTGACATCGATTTAAATATCTGAATAGTGGGAATAGATTTAAATGCACACGGCGCGCAGATGGCGGGTGATAATTTTAAACGAAAGGGCGGCGCAGGTCACGTGCGCAATCAATTTTCGACGGCGCACGTGGCGCATCGAATTAACATCTCAGCCAGCCGCATCTGAGTTTTCATCCGAATTGAGGACTTTGTGAGTCCAAGTTGGGATATCATTTTTTATACTTTAATGCACTTTGTGCGATGTGTTGAATTAGTTTAACAACCTTTTAAGCCAGTTGTTTATCTGTTCATTGTCCAGTCAACGGAAACGATCATTACATCGGATTATGGCGCGCTACATCGTCTGGCATACGACGTGAAATCACCAATTGTCGCCTGATAAACATGCTATCAGAATTATTTACAAGTCAGATGACCTCACATTCCTTTTAGGTTTTGAAATCACATAATTTAGTTATTGTCTCTCCAAATTGAAAGCATATGGTGGTGTTGGACATTCTATTGGGTTAGCAAACACTTCTTTCTTGCAGTGAAGGGTCCAAAGTTGATTTGGTGCTAATGAATTGTTATAGTAGCTATAGTAGTGCAACCGAAAGTGTTAGTGTAGGAAAATCACTGTGAAGATTTGATTATGAGGTCTAGTAGTTGAAAAGCTAGGCTAGGTTGGCAAGCTAGAGAGTGGTGCTAAGGGTGGTTGCAGACGTATGTTCTTGCGCCGTCGGGGTTGTCGTTGTTGAAAGAGTGTTTTTTGATTCAATTATACACGGGAAAAGCGAAGAATTTTAAGCTGTGGGGCTTGAAGGCTGCCATCAATTCTAGTCGGGCGCGGAAATCGATGCGAACTACTTGTACGAGGGCCCTGGAGCTGGGCGAACCCTTGTATTAGCGAATTCGATGGCAAGTGCACTCGCCGATAAGGGAATCTATTCGGAAAAGGGGGAAACTCTGCTGTAAGAAAAGAAAGTGCTTTAAAAAATTCTATTTGGTCAGTGTTAGAAACTAGTAGATCCTTAAAAATCCAAAATTTCAACACTATCGAAACGTTTATTTAATCATCTATTTTCTATTAACTTAGTATTTTATATATTCTTTAATGGATCGCATGTTTGCAATCGGGCATCATTTTTCAATTGCCACCGAAAATATTATGAAGTTTTAAGTATACCGCGCAAGCAGCGAAGGAGGGCACTTGACGCAGTTCTCACGCTTCTCATCTATCCGCGCATGAAAATAAATACGAGGAAGGAAGGAAAACAAAAACAAGGAGTGCAGAGCGGGAAATTGATTTAGATTTTTCCGCATTTGTTTTCACAATTTTAGTGTGGGATGGAATTTAGTGTTGACACAAGTTGTCTCAGGATGTGATACAAGTTGCGCAGAAGGTTGAGATATGATTGTGCGATGCAAATTGTACAGACGATAAATTTACAATTCGCAACTCGTAATTGAGGTCTCCTACTGTCCTGGCATATGTGAGAATGTGATTTGTGGCAGGGACAATTGTCGTGTTTATATTAGTCGAGACTAATTTGTATTTAAGGATACTATTTTATACTGGGTGTTGCTATAAACAATTGCACTTTAGATTTGAAATATTTTCATTCCTTCCTCACATCTGCGTCACTCTTCTTGACCACTTTGTATAACATTGTAATATTTAGCATCCAGCATCATTCCTCATCATTCTCACATGCTGCACCCTATGATACCGACGCAACAATAGCTGTAATTTCACCTCCTCCGGCCGCCTTTCGGCTTCCTAATAACGCGTGACAATTTTTCTCCGCTCGCAAAATACATATTTATGTGCGCCAGCTCCGCTTGCACTGCGGGCCCATGACACTAATTGCACTTGAACAAATTACATGTAAATTTAGTCATCCTACGAGTTTGCCGTGTCCCCTTGATTCGTGCATTCTCTGCTCCAGACTCCAGAGACCCGCCTGATGCGGTGGCAAAAGTCACTAAATGTTTTGCGCTGATTTAGTTTACGGAAAGATGAGGGTGGGTCAATCACACACAACCTTTGCTTCACAACTCAAATTGCATTTCTGCAGATGACAGCGAATTCGATGGTGGCCGATGATGTGAGGTTTGCTATGACTGGTGTAGAGATGGGGTAGGGTTGGGGGATTCTTAGCGCTGTAATTATAAGGACGGGATGTGGTTTGGTTGATTTTATATTGTTGGGATAATGAAGTGAGGCGTGGCGTGAGGTGATTTTCTGGTTTTGTTTCATTTTTCTGACATTTTGCGTTTCAGATGGTGGCGCAATATTTAGTACTACTAGCTTCGGATGCAAAATGCAAAATATTCAGCGGCATTCTGAGGGAAAGCATGTAGTTGTGTAATTATCGCCCTTATATCGCAATGCTTATGGGCTGTAAATCAGGATAAGGGGAGCGCACAACCCCAGCCTTCCAGGTTTTAGCGGGCACGAGACCAAAGCGAAACGTATGCACGAGATAGCATGGGCAACGAGATGTCCGATAATTTTAACTTATGTTGAACCATTTGCGCATTTGCACATTCTGCCTCCGATCTTTATCCCTACGGTATAAAAAAAATGTGTTTTCCTGTCGTATTATAACTTCCACGCTCACTCTTACATAAAATGCAATGATTTATTATTCTTATTATTATTAAACCATCATCTATTTAAAAAAAAAAACAAGCAAAAATTTAATTAAATCCACAGATTCAACTTCAACTTAACTTCAATTATTGTTTCCCTATTTTAATCTCTGTGCCGCACATTAAATGACAATAAAATGTGGTTGTTTTCTCCGCACGCCTCTTTAGTTCAATTTCCACTTTTAGTAGCTCTTCACAGTTGTTATTAAAGCTATTTCTTCGTTTAACCGCCGTGCTGAAAAAGATAAATATATAAAAATGCAAACGGCGCAGATTACGGTCGTTTGCACTTTTTAGCCGGGGGTGAATCTTTTAACACATTCGAGAGATGTAGTTAGGAGGCTGCGAGGCACGCAATCAGAACAGATACAATAACGCGCACACTAAATGTCGCCGAGCAGATGCTGGGGGCGGGTAGGGCTTCCATAACAGCGGACGAGGTCGAGCTCTTACAACCGGCTGTTAAAAATATCTTAATGTTAGTTTAAAGTCTATCTGCAGTTAAGTGCTCGCAAATAAAACGCGTTGGGAATCTGAAAGGAGCTGTTTTAGCAGGGCGGGAAGGGCGGGGGGGTCAGGTCAGGAGGAGAAGGAGAAAGTTTCGAGGAAAGTACAGTGTGGTTACAGGAAATTAAAAAAAAAAGAAATTGATTTTGGAACGATTTACTTTGGTTTGGGGATAGATGAGTAATAGAGGAAAAAGAAAATATGTAATTGAGGTGGTATCTACTAAGGTTTCTTAATTTTTGATATCTCCAAAGTATGATCAATACGATATGTGACCTTCTTTATTGGTACTCCCAAAGCCAAATAGTCAGTAATTTATAAGGTAGTAGTATCAAAAATCAAGTTTAACCTTTTTTCAAATCCTAATTAGACTATCTCACCACCTAACAGTAGCAACATAAAAGGTTCACTAGTTGTGAATGTGGTCTAAAGTGTTGTTGGATGGTGGATTACACAGTTTTTGATATGTGATAGAGTTGTTAGTTATGATTGTACCATGTGGGTGGCACTCTTGGCAGCATACTGATACTCGTGGATAAGCCAGTAGCGAAAGGGGTGGCTCGGGTGATAAATAACGCGACTGGAGGTCCACA
>JAODGC010000001.1:3803504-3829476 GCA_027574925.1 Ecitoglossa quadriceps | reverse complement strand
GTAATCGGAGCGGAATACAAGAAAGTATCGAGTCGCGTGTAATGACAAATTCGACATAGTAATTACGAGAATACGAAATGCATGCAGTTTTTGCACTGGCATGCAGTCCTCTTCGACTTTTACTTGGTTGCTTCTTACAACACCATCTACGGTGGTCCCCTTTGGCTTCTTGTCTTTTCCTTTGCTTGCGTCGTGTATGTGTCTTCTGCAGTGTGCTGCATGTGCGGTGCAATTGCGTTTGGTTCTCGTACGTTATAGTAAACGTGAAATATTCGTACGCCTCGTAAACGCGCAGAATGATGGCCGTAATCATCCAGCAGTAACCGCTAAGTGCGAACATAGCTGTGCGCATTTCTGAGCTGGTGCATTGAAGTGGTGCTGGATGTCAATACGCGTCTCGACTGGCTTTGTTTAACAAAGCGCTTTTCGGAGAATTGTACAAATTCCATTTGCAATTTGTCAAGAATGACAAGCCCATACAAAGCAATATGATGTGTGAATATTGAGTTTTTATACAAACAGGTGAAAATTGAGTACTTTAGCAAATGTCAATTTTGATATGGCAAATCAGCAATAATTCAATATTGCTGCACAATCAATTTGTCGCCAATATTTCAAATCCCAGTTGCCGTCTACATTTCATCGCATTGCGGCAATTGCCGTAGCAATAACCGTACTGCAAACTTGGGTAGTTATTCATCATACTTTCGCACAACCCACGGCAGTCTATGCGCACTGATCATACCGACGCTACGGGATCGTTTCACATTGGTTCCGCATCGCCTTTTCGGAAAACAAGCCACAAACAGTAGTAAAATGCTGAAACAAAGAACAACTTTGGCAATTTTCAATTTTCCGCTGAAAATGAGACTGCTGATGGGTGTAATGCGGTGTAATGGGTCATAATTTTTGGCAATGCCATATTTCGTTATACCTAACCAATATTCTTCGTTAACATTAAATACATTCGACTCTTTGTCAGTTATGACCTACGCTAACTTTTTATGACGTCTGCGTTTCCAACATTAATCTCTGCCCTTGATAAAGCTCCAGACACATTTCCATGCTCCACGCTCGTAAAATAACAACAATTATTTGCGGTGGCTTTCGCGCCCGCCAACAAAGCATTCAAATACAGCTCTGAGATGAAACGCGCGTGAAATTTGTTTATAAATTAACATTCAGCGAGTTTCCCATGGCGACGACTGGATGGTTGTTAGTTTAATGTGACATAGGATTGGTCTTGAACCGGTTGAGGACCGCGCGTGGCGCGGGCTTTTGATGTGTAACAGGTCGCGTTGCTCCTCAACCTTCTCCGCATCCACCTCAACAGTCGCGTTTGATTTGGATTCCCTCTGGAGTGGTGCAGACACCAAGCGCCGCCGCTTGGTGAACGCGGAGGTTGGGTGCCTCGGCAGTGGTAGAGGAAGGTTGGGAGACACAGTGGGTTGAGGTGACCTCGTCTGGGGATCCAGACACAACTCGTCATCTTTTCTATTAAATCTCTGCTGTTGTTGGCGAGTTAGCAAAAAGAACATTATGGGACGTGAGGGGAGTTGCAATCAAGTCCCGGAGGAATAGTCGAGACCGAAGCAGACACCTGGCTTTGTTTTGTTTGCAATCGGGTTGTGCAGTTTTACGCTGAGTACAATCGAGAAGGCTTGCACGTTGGGTTCGCATGTACTACGTCGTAGTAGAATTTTGCGCGGCAAATGGAGGTGAATGCAGCTGAAGAGAGTACTATATACAAGCAGTCCCTTTCTAGCAAGTATGGCTTGAAGGGAATAGGGCTGTAGAGGGGATTGGGGAGCTTCTGCGCGATGCGTCCTGGTCTACGGCGTAGTAGACGCAAAAGCATCGGAAATCGATGCCATGCATTTGGGGGGGGGGGGGGGGGTGTTGTGACGCGTTCCATTCTTGCTTGGACGGGGGGGAAACAACGCCCTAATTCTAAAAGGGTTAAGCAGAACGCATGCGCGTGTTTTGGTTCACGTTCCCTTGAAATGGGTTTCATAACAAACGATTCCAAGCCCTACCGTAATTGAAAATAAATTATTCCCAATAGAAAAATCTGAACTTTAAAGTGTAGTTATCTTAATTAAAAACTTGTAGTTGCTTAGTTTCTACAATTAATGTGAGAAAGTTTGCAACCCACACATCATCCCATTCTTTTCTTCTTCTCACTTCATATGTGATTGTGGTCTCGTGGTTGCGGTCGGGATTGCTCCCAGCTTCCTAGCTTCGTAGAAGGTGAACGACCTAAATTCGCAACGATCCAGAGCGGACGCAGTTGCTGCAGCCATTGCAGCAGCATTCCCTGCATTTCCCGCTCGCCTGGTTGCCTAGGCTGCTGCTGACTGTGACAGCAACGTGCTGTCAACACACGTTCCACCCACGGCGTCTACCTGCTGTCTCCTAAGCATGTGAAGGCACAGACAGGTGCACAAAGTTGCGGAAAATGCAGTCGTGAGATGATTTATGCACTCATTTAACTATCAACATGCACGGGATGCACACAACATGCTCGTAAAGGTAGAAAATTACCCAGCTTATAAATTTCTAACCATCTTGAAAGTTTCCGTCCCCGGGAGCTTTCGAAAGGCTAGCATTTGGTGTGGGAGGCAATGAAAAATCAAAAGTTGAGGCGCAAATTGGGGTAGATTTAATAATAAAGGAGGAAAACGATTATTTAAGGGCTTTGAAGGGAGTGGTGGGAGTGGAGAGGGATGCTTAGAGGGCGTAATTACAATATGGAGTGTGTGTTGGTGCAACGCAATAGATCTTAAGTTTGCAGCATGTTGTTGACGTGTCTCTCTTTAGTGTACCGAATGCAAAACGACATGATATTAACATTACCTTATACCGACTGTTATCGCAACGCTACGAAAGTTTCTTGATGTCATCCTGACTTCTGCTAAGCTGTTGATGCAGTCAACAATCCGACTGCGCTCATCTTCATTGCATTCACAAGTATTCGCCATTTCCTATTCGCGCACAAACGCGTCGCTAGTTGAGTTTATTCTCTACATTTGCGCCCCCTTTCTACGTTCGTCGGTTTCCGGTATGTCTCCAATGGCTTTTTAGCTTTTCCTGCCCTATCTGCACTTTCCAGAGTGCACTGTTGATCGGTACGTTGTATTCACTGCATACATTCCACGCATTCCTCGCTTTTCTACGTTTTATTTCCTCTTTGTTTATTCCTTACTTGAATTTGCAGTATTTCAGTGCATTCAGAAACTGCATTTATTTCCCGCCGTCGACGCTGTTTTTTCTTCGTGGAGATGCCATAATCTCGTAAACACAAAATAACCAATAAAATGTACGGAATTGATGTGGGAGCGACGAAAATGCAGCGCAAAACACCCACGAAAAGAGTTTATTTCGAAATTTGCGAATATTTATGGCGCTTAACTTCCGGAATACTTGAAAAATGTTTTGCTCGTTATACTAGGTGTTGTACTCTCGTGCTGCACCCAATACGTATGATTGCCTCAATTGAGCAATCGGAATTGCTATAAAACGCGGCGTATAATTGACTGCTTCATTAAAATGCCGTTGTATCAAGTTGTCTTATTACCACTCTGCTAGAGGGACCAAAGTTTAACGGCATCACAATTGCCTTAGCAACAGTTGCTCATGAGTAATTTGCATTTTTCCCACTTACGTAGCAGAGAAATGCATATTTTTCGAGCAAATCATTGTCGAGCTCGATGCCGGGTGGGTTGTCAGATAAGTGGTCACGTTGGAAAAGTCGGGTACTACGTAGTGTTTTCGCGAACTAGTAGGTCGAATCGATGCCGGTTCACATTGAGTTCGAGGATTGTCATGGTGTCCGTTGTGTGCACAATGCACAAGCCGAACAAGGCCTAATGACTGTATAAGGTGCCCCAAATGGGGTGGCAGACAAGTGCCAACAAGCTCTCTAGTAATTCCTCTCGGGTTGTTGGTAAAGTTGCTTGAGTTGAGATAAAACTGACTCAGCAATCGGCACTCGTGCTTTTGTTGACATGTTGAAATGTTGGTGATTCGGTAGAGTATCACTCTCATTGCAGCTAATGAGGTCATTGTTTTCCAAATCAACATTGACATTGTTCCACATCTTCCTAGTAGGTGTAATTAATAAGCAGGGATGAGTAAAGCCGCGTACAGTTTCTGCAAGAATTTCGTCTGTTTCATCAGCTCTCCCGCATGCCAAGTCGATTAATTCCTAACGCACAGCCTTGTCTCTTGTCGTATGCCTCGGGAGATTCTGAAAGTTCATTCATAAATTGCATGGAAACTGGGTTATGAGCGTACGCCAGCGAACGCTTCGACCAAGTGCGACGTAGTATTTACTACGCTGCCGGCGGCACGAGCCGCGTTCGAATTCCACGAGCCGCCAACATCGCCATCGTGCACGTAACTGACACGTGAATATCCGCCGAACGTCATCGCACGTGAGTGTGTACATGCTTTATAATCACATTATGCATAAGCGGACTATTGCTGCATTCCTAGTGTTTGCAACAATACGGTAGCGCACAATACAAGAGCGAGGGTGTTTTAGCATTTGTTTGGATTACTTGCTTGGCCTGCGATCATTGCTGGCAGTTGATGGAAATAATGTTGTGATAGTTGTGGACTAGTAGTGAAATGGGCGAGTTGTTGCCGTGTGGGCGTTGTGAAATTGCAAAGTACTGGCTAGAAAATTAATTTCTGCACTCGATATTCGCTCTGTATGCAAATGAGTGCATAGTCCGATATAAACTATGCACTCATAAATCAATCATGAATCAATGAATGTGTAACAGGATGTTGTAGGCTTGTTCGGAGCTTATTTTTTATTTTGTTTGCACATTAATATATCTGTTCCACAGACAATAAGCCGATTATTATTTGTTATCACATTGCATATTTTCAATTTTAAGAACATTGCAGACATTCCCGAAATGTTTCTGTTTCGCCGACAATAATACAACGGCAAACAGTTGTTACGACATTTTCAAATATTCTAAACATTGTTCAACAACACCAAACAACACACTACGGCATAACATCCGAATTATTGCTGCTGCCCATTCTCGTAGGTGTTTTGCTGGGCTTCCATTGAGTCATTTATCGAGCGTAATTGTTATTGCATCCGGAATGTGTTACTAATTAGCCGTGCAGTAATAACAGCGTCAACAACTCATTTGTTACGCGTTACTGCCACAGTAAAACTGTAGCAGTGGAGGAGAGTGAACTGATAATAAACATTGTATTGCGTATTATATGCCATTAGTCTGTTTATGATTGGTTTGGAGAAATGTGAGGTGGTAGCGAGTACATAATAATGCACATGCACACCGCACCTTTGCACTTTGTGATCCTTGACATGTTGGCGGCGCGCGCGAGGATCACGCCGGGGGAGTGGGCGAGTTTAATCTTGGCGGCGTGCGGCTTACCAGCGCGGATTAATTGTTAGTGTGCCGTCTTTGCAGACGCATCGGTGTTGTGCCTGTGCCGAGTTGTTAATTAGTTGGTGGTTTCGGAACTTGGAATAAAGGATATTCTTAGTGTACAATCATATTTGGGCGTTTTGAGAGGACCATGGAAACTGCGGAACACGCAGGTATTTTGAATAACTAAAACTTTAATTAAATTATTACTACAAGTTGTATTCAGTTGGTATTTGATTGGCAAACAGGATGATTAATCATTAGGAATTGCATGATACATTGGACTTTCTTACGATTCAGAGGAAGATTCCAATGGGAAAATCAATACAAAGTCTTAAATTAAGCGTGTTCTATTTACGTACAATTCCTTTTACATCTAGCACTAAATAAAAAAAAGTTAATTTGATGGCAGATGTAACATAAATTGTGTTTGAATGTTTCCACAGCATAATTTACCACATTTTACTCTTTAATATTTAAGCAATGCACCTAGTAACCCAAATAATTGCGCAATATACTTAAAGCAGAATATTCTGAATATTCCCATAGATCTAACACCTGGGTGGCTTAGTATAACACATCACATGATGCCACACACACCACTTGACCACCGTCATTGATACCCCAAGTTCGCAAGCATCGCCGCCGTTAAACATTTAAATAGTAATAACCTCTGCAAAGCATTGCTCTCTCTCTCTCTCTCTCTTCGGCTGAAGAGAAGCAACCTGCCTGCTACTCCACCAACCCACAAACGGACCTGGAACATTGGCGTGCACACAAGGTGGTTTCATTTCAAAATTCATTTGTGCAGTTGCAATCTCCGGTCGATTCTTCTGATGCAGCACAACTGCAGTGGACATTAATCTTTGTTAGTTAGACTACGTACATTTCGCTGAAACTACACCTTTTATTTGATACGGGTGGAGACTAATTATTCTCGGAGAATCCATACTGCGATTTGAATTGTGAATGAAACATTGATGTTCAACCTGAGATTGTAACCAGGGCTAACCTTGTAATGCACGCTGCATTTATTTCTATAAATTTAATCTTTCGTCTTGACTACGTCCAGAATCTCCTTAAAATACACGTAGAAAGAAAGATGTCCATTCTAGATTACAATGTAGAATTTGAAAAAAGATGACTTTCCTTGATTGCTTTTGCATTTCATGCACTTCTCTGCAATGTAATTTTGTTTATGCAGTAAAATGTTGCGCACAATTTTCCTGATTATACTCATTTACTCGGTAATTTACTTCTGAACACATTGCCCACCTAAATAGCATCCTAACGCTTAATTAACATTGCAGATTGCATTTGCAAGTAAACATTAATCAAAACCCCGTTCAAACGGGTTGTCTTAACACATTCGAATCAAAATGCGCCACGAATAGAAAAGTTTGCGAAAACATTTCGTACATTTGTACATCCTGCGGTCGATGCAATCGTGCTGCGACTAGTAACATAGTAACACAGTTACCGTGCACATTTATTAATCGTCCTTGTGCGCCCAAATTACTTGGCGAAGGCTGCACCAGCAGCGATGCAGTAGTTCTTATACAAAGCAAAACTAACATTGATTTATAGAGAAAATTGCGACTTGTATGCGCAAATAATTGAATTGTAATAATTTCACTTGATAGACTTAAACAAATGAAACATTGCTTATTATGTGGCATACATTTTAATTTGTGAAAATCATATAAATACCATGTAAACAGCAGAGTGCTTGCTGCATTGTGAGTGGTCTGCATGCATCTCAAACACATTGATTTGCGACCCGGTGGCGGGCAGTGGCGGCGGCGGCGGCGGCGTGACAACAACACTAAATTCACTCACTGAATAATAAATAAGCGCGATGGGTTGGAGATGGTTTTTCTCTTATTTGCGCTCGGAAAACGTGCTTGTTATTGCGACGTGTTTTTCCACCTTGTAGAGGAACATCAAAAGATGCTTATGGAATATTATGATGGTGGAAAGCGTAATTGTTGGCGTATTTTATACGAACACACAATTTATATTGAAAGCACAAACAAAGCTAGCCGACTAGTATTACTCTTATTTCGCAATTTGCGAGCGTAAAATGCGGGATAAAACAGATGCACTTTGTTCAATATGTTCAAACGTTTGATGATGCGATACACTGCACACACTCAGGCTGACAACAGCAACAGCGACATTAAATATGATACGAATTCTGGTAACCAGTTGTTTGAGGAACAGCCTCAACCAATGTGCTTTGCATTGGCGACGTCAGGCAAAACAATAACGCATTTGCGAGTTGCGAAATCCACCATAAATCACACCGTGCTGTATCCCATGCGCACATGGCTTAGTTCGCTTGCTGGCATGCTTTGCATCTGCATTGCCTCCGAACAATGGCGAGTTTAGAAAAGTTCGAAAGCTTTGCAAATCGGCGTTAAATTGAGTTATAATTGCATTACAAACCGTGGGGCTTTAAACTTTGAATCTTTGACCACAAATGCGAGCGGTAATCTATTTTACAACTAATATAAAATGTTAAGCAAAGGCGATATTTCGTTTTTCAATTGCAAACAATATATATTGACACGTAGCTTGTGCCAAGGGAATTTCAAGGATTATTTTCGTTGCCAGGCAATTACTGAAATATTACAGCAGTACTATTTGTAATACTTCCTCACGCTCTTTGTCGATTGTAAACATACTCGAATGACAACGTAATTGCATAATATAATTAAGGCGATAAGCTCGAAACTTATTGCGTTGTATTCATTTGAAGTTTTGCAGTTATCACGTCAGTAGGTGCAAAGCAATATAGGTGCAGCAATTAGCAACAAAGAACTTTCTCCTCCGCTAATGACAATCTCGCCATTTCTTGTTGGTTTGCCACACAAAAATAATGAAAGTTCTATGGTTTTCCATTCGAAAGAAATGTCGCAATTGTTGGTTCAGGTTAAGGAAGCTGGAAGTAAGTCAATCTTTCTCATATGATCATATTTAGATTAAGCCTGTGAATCTACTTCATAATTTAATTTTGTGCGGAGATTAAATATGCATTAAATAATCAACTTTCGAATTTCTGTAATCTTCACTCAAATCTCATTCAGCACACAAACCTAACACCATTTTGTTGCTTTAAATGTTCATCGCATTTAATTTCTTTAAGCTTCCAATGAGATTTCGACCATAGTAGTTATAGAGATGACTTAAGATGACATTTTTTAACATTCCTGAATTTGTACATTGCGGATTGTATGTTGACAGACCTTTCAAGAATTTAAGCTTTCTGCTATTAGTTGCCAGTTCAACAGTCGCGTAGAGTGTTTGCTTCGATGATGGTTGAATGCTGCTCATTTATTCCTCATTCGATCTCTCATCTTCTATCATTCTATCTAAGATTCTGGTTCAATTTAGATGCGTTGTTGATTATGATACGAAAGGTCAATAACAAAAATACACTTGGGAGAATCCCAGTCCACCGGAAATAACACAATCCAATTACAACTAAAAGCCAGTGCAGTAAAATGTTCACATCTGCATCTGGCCTTAATTTCTTCAATCGGAATGATACGCAATGAAGCAGCAGTTAAATAACACATTTTTAGAGCGTGTTTGGCGTATAATTCAAGGAACTGTTTTTGTGCTGTCTGCGCTGTTTGGTGAGGGATATTTATGTGCTTGCAATGCCATTAGCGTGTTGACAACTGCCTGAGTATGTAAAATCGAGCAAAAAACATTTACTTGATGCGGTGTGTTGTGTCGCGGATTACTATCGTTTCTTCGCGTGCAAATCAGCCTGTGAATGTGCAGAGCATCACACATTGGATTTTTTTGTCTGCACTATGGAGGAAAAATGTTGATAGAAAATTGAACACTAAACTCTGCAGTTAACTGCCGGCAATTACACAACAGGGACCGGATGTAAAACCCAGCGCAAAATCTCCAGAAACTACTACGTGACTTTACCTCTTTTAATACTGAAAAATATCTTTATTAAAGTTGGAAGCCCATTGCAATTGCAGCATTTTCTAAATTATAGACGTATAATAAATGATTATGGTCTAATAACTGTCAAAACCATCTGGTATGTAATAATAGAAGTTTCTTATAACTCACAACTCCAATTGCCACTCCACTTGATGCGGCGAATGTGACGCAGAAAACTGCAAATCGATCGAAGGAGGAACACGTGAATTCAATAGACGTACTGCCTACGTACGAAAATGCCACGTGAAAAACATATCATTGCATTTTCCCAGTCCAACCAAACATAATTCTCTTAGTTTTCGCCACGAAAGTTGCACGAAATTCTATCAATGTTTCCCTTTATTTTCCAGATTTTTGCAGGTTTCCTCGCACAAAATGTAACTGCAATGATCATGCATCGCGCTACGAACGTCTGGAAGACGGGCATCTCGAACTTACAGCAATCCCGGAAGACCGAGATTACGCAGATTTCGCGGAATTTAATTTTAATCCTGTTGATAAAGACGACTCTAATGAAAAAGAGGTAATTTATCAATAATCCTTCCATTTCAACTCGTCGTATTTTTGCGATATGCTCAATTGGTTGAACTTGTAGATTGACAGATTTTAATGCTTTTAGGAAACGCTACTTTTTTATAACGATGACGGCAGCTACCAATCTGTCGTCGTTGAGCGCTCACTATGCGCCAGTGATCTGTGCCAAGTCCTGGCGTTGAAAAACCGTCTAGCGAAGAGCGTCACATGGAGCATTATCGAGCACTGGCTGGATTTGGGTCTAGGTGAGTGAAGTCGAATGTGTATGTAGTAGAATGACCTGTGTTGGGGAAAAATGCACCAGTGCCATAGATTACGTGGTAAGTCTAAAAATGCGCTAGGCGCGGTCTTGTAGGGGCACTGCGAGTAACTAAATTCTCTTGAGTATCAACAAGTATAAAATATGTTAGGTGATGATGTTGAAATAAAAATTTCTTGTTTGTAAGCGTGCTACAAATCTAGATTTGGGATATTCTGCCGTCAAAATCTTATTTCGGGTTTAATTTAGTAACTTCAGTTGGACGAAGTAGTAGGTGCGTGGAAATTGCGCATGCGCAAGATTGAATTTATCGCCGTTTTTTTGCCGCCAAATTATCACGATCAATATTTTAGGCATGTTTCTGCCATTGTAACGTTCAGATTATGACATAAATGCATTTAATATTAAAACGCATATATGACTATTGTCTTGAGTTGAAATTTGTGATTTGGCTTGTTGGCCATACCCAAAATAATAGCAAATTTATTTTTAATTGATTTATGCACGCGCTTCGACTGCTTCTAATTAATCACTTGACACTGTGCATTATTTACACAGCAAGATTGTGCACACTTGCGTACAAATTTATTGCAAAATGCGAAATTATCATCGAATCCTGGTGATAGATGTCCTACATATAAACCGCAACAAAATTACGATACAACAGCAACTGCGTCGAATCCTAACTATATTTCCGTGTTTTTATTGTCACTTTTTATTTGCTCTGATTTCATAATTACTTTCAAGTGTGATGATGTACGCAATGCAATGTTGATGCAGTCTGTATGCTAATACCAGGCGTCGTTCAACGTCCAAGTTGTAAACTTTACGACGTCTCTTTTTACGCGGCAGACACGTCAAAGGTTTCCCAGGGTCATGCGAACGAGGCAAACAATTCACGCGATGGCTAGTTGCGTTAATCAATTGACGAGCACATATTTGTGATCGGCCAATTTGAGTAGCATTGTCAGAATGATGGCGTTTTTATGATACAATGGTGGTTTGGAGATAGGAACTACTAATGAAATTACTTGCAGTGACGCACGGTGAGATTAAGATTATTGTCATCCATGCCTAATCAGTTCAATCACTCAGTTGTTTCACTTTCTTTAATCATAACAATTGCTTCATTGTGTAATGTAATATTATGCACTGGCCTTAATTATATTACAATCTACGATAAATTGTGACACCATGTCAATTAATCTATGGAGTAGTGCTTAACAGCTTATTCACTTAGCCGTTAATTGATACTCCCAGAGTAATTTATGTATGGATAATTGACATTCATAAGCGAGTTTTGTGCATTAATCGTTGGCAATCAATCAATTAGTTCTTGAACATGTTCTTGCTAGATGTTTGTTAAAGTGTTTGTTTGTTTTTTTTGTTCCAGAACGTATACTTGAAGACCACGAATATGTATTGTCTGCATATAGAGATTTGCGAAGTTATTCAAGGGATATAAGTTGTCGATTTATATTTCGAATGGAATATAGAAAATATGAGTTTTTTCATCATCCTCAGGTGGGTTCTCTTTTAAATTAGACGTTAACTTCATAGAAAATTGCGAATAGTTCTTTCTTTGAACAGTAATTAGAGTGGATTTCTTCTGTACATTAAGTTACAGTTTTTTAATGGATTATTATTTTTTGTATTCGGTAATTTGAATAGATTTTTAGTAATATCGACCTCTGGTGATGCTTTCTGTAAGTTATTAGCTTTCCCTTCATGCTGTTTCAACTGCTCCTCCATCGTTTGGCAGTCGAATTGCTTTCTCTATTCACCGCTAGAGGTGGCCAGCATCATGACACCAGGAAAATTTATTTTCTTCTGGAACTTTCTACAACGTGCAGCTCCACAATCAGCTGGCCGGCCGGCCGGCTTATTATTGATTTGCCTTCACCAGTGCCAGCAACTTTCCCGGCTCTGTAATTTCTACAGTTACATTATCCACCAGCGCTTCTTATGCATATATTTGCAATAAATCGATTACTCATCGCCTCATCCCGACACATCCCCCAATGCAATTAATTAACGCGTTCTGCGGTCGTAAATTTTACGCCATTACTTTGCGGGCCCATCATTTGATTTGGCGTAATTTAATTAGTAGCCGGCTGCGTCGCAGTAAGTAAATGGATCAACGCACTAATTGCGCTCGCTGGCATTTTTCATCCGCTCGCATTTCGCGCATGGCCAACGACAAGACAAGTAATGCGCTGAGACGCTCTCTTATAAATAAATAATTCGTTTTATTCATTGCGATCATTGCGACAAGATTAGAAGGTAATTTATGATCTGCTGGCATTGGCGAATTGTGCACGCTCTCCACTCGGGTATCATTCGGTTTCACGCTCTTTTGACGCGATCCTTCACTGCATTATTTAAATGTATGCATGAGTATCTGGCTGGTTTCAAGAGCTCCACAGTCTGCAGTCACTTCAAGTTGACGTCTCAAGAGGTGGCAGACGCGAAAAAAACAGCGCTTGATGAAAATGAGGCTCGCAAAACAGCGGCGTGCGCTTGCACGAAAGCTGCAGGATTTTTTCTGCGGCGTCCGTGATGCTCCATAAATGAAGTCGGCGAGCAATGCGCTGCAGTGGTACAATGTGCGTCATTTTCCGACGCAACTAGCTGAGACGATGTTGAACAGCGTGTTTTTCAGCTGGTTGTTAGAGATAAACGATTGTAGGCCATTATTTATCATCAATTCCATCAAGTTGCCTTTGAAAATTGCAGGTTGCGTTCCATGTTTGTCTCTCTTTGAAGGCGTTTCTTTGAAGTCACTTCTTTATATTTATTTCCATTGCAAAAATGACTTTTATTACTTTTGACAATATTTTTAGTTTGCTTTTGTTTGTTTTTATTTCCAGCAATTCTTTCCGACTGACATGACTGACCTGCATTTGTCTAACGAGGGAACCATTGGTGTTAGTAATTTTTCCCTGCAAGTAAGTCATAAACAACAATTAATTGCTCATCGTTCACACCACCTCGACCGCTTCCTCCACATTGCAATAACCAGGAATGTAACTGAACTCTAGTGCTGAACAATCCATGCCATGCTTGTCGTGTGCTTCCATCATTAATCTCCGAAAATTCTGGTTAACGCTCGTGATACATTGATTAATTGATAAAGCACGTCCACCGTGCTTCGCTCTTTGAGGGGGAATAAAATATTCCTTGATTACTCAGCATTCGGCGGCGCTTGTGTCTGCCTGCAATCCCATATCATTCCCTGGCGCAATGCAAACAACGCTAAGGACGAACGCTCAGTAACAGCTCTTGAATGCGCAGCAGGAAAAGCGGCGCTGCCTGCGAACGCGATGACGATGCATGTCGCGCGATGGTGTTGCATGCCGGCGATGCGTCAAGATTTTTTCCAAAGCTTAGGTCAGTAACTGGCGCAATTGTAATTGAGTATGCGAAGGTGTTTTATTACGTCTTACCTTGTATTTTGTTAGCTTGCACAGTGTGCTGCGCATGCGACTACGTAATCCGACCTGGATGGCGATAAAAAATCGTGCAACTGTGTGCGTCTCATGTTACACCTTACAACTCTTACAGTCAGTGGCATTGGGCTGGTCGTTTGCTAAAGGTGCTTTTTATTCTTTTCAGCAGTTGGTAACGCAGGAGGGCCAAAGTCCAGCCATCTTGTCGCCGATGTGGGTGCGGGACGAGAAGCAAATGTGGAGCAAGGCATTTGTGGTGCTGGTGGACAAGAAGCTTTACATAAGTCACAAAGTCTGCATGCTGGCGAAATTTGTACGAGCTGCGAAAATTGGGGTAAGTCGCTGAAAGTTGAAATGTAACTCGCTCAACGTGACATTGAAACGCATTACTCATTTCGCGACCTTGGCCTTGGCCAACACAAAGTATATAAATTGTGTTTCGTTATCAACATGCGGCTGAATCACACTTTTTATTGCACGCCTTATTCGGCAGTAGTACATGGCGCACGAAGTCGCTTGATATTATTTGAAATTAAATTTAATTTGCGCCGCCTGCCTTGGCTTATTATGCATTTTGCTGGACGCCGCTTGCTAATTATAACTGCATCGCGAAAAGCGAACGTTATTTACGAGCCAACGCTGGATGCAATTTGGTGAACGTGCACAACAGCCACACACCCGGCGTTTATTTACTCAGATGGCATTAAAAGTGAAAATGTTTGCTCCCCACGACGTGGCGTGCATCTGCTTAAAATATGCAGGCTAAATTTACACTTTACGAAACTCTAAACAATAATAAAAGAGTTTTTTAGAACCACAAAATGGCAAAGGAAATTGGTGTATAAAGTATGCACCGAACGACAGTGGGAGGAAAAGTTTTTCGTTTCGTTTTATAGTATCTTTGCACTTTGAAAAAATCCCAGAAGTTGGTATTTTTCTTAGGGCGACTCGCCATTCGGTTTTATTTTAATGGCGGCGAATAATTTTCAGGGCGATCCACCAAGCTGGCGCGTTTTATTACTTCCACAAATATTTTTGCCAGCGCCGGCAAACAAACCAATCGCATGCGGGCATTGCTCGTGCTTGTCACTGTCGAAAAAAATATTTGCAATTTCAATTCGCGAATGTTTTGACATTCTAAGCGAAGTTGGGATATTCCGTGGGGCAATCAGCAGGGATAGGGACTCAATTTAATCAATTGCAACCTCCCGTCCTCACATTATCTTTAGCTAGCTTTCCGGACCGTTAAACTCAAACAATAACCAAACAGAAATGTCAGCTGTCGAAACCTAATCAGTTTACATCCTTTCATATTCAACGTCACATTGTTTCATAAGTAAATATTGAAAATCCCTTGTAAACAATTAGAATGGTGTGAAAAGCAGTCTCAATGGGTACTATAGACCTCTTGCGAGACATCTGGATGTGGATTCTTAGGCATATCTTTCGCAAATGGCGACATCCCAGAAACTTTCGATGGCGTGATTTTATAGATGATAGAAAATACCATCTGGGCTCAGCGGGCGACGATGTTAACCAATCACATCGTTCAGTAGCGGCTATCCGAACTTCAGAACTACTTGCCGCCGCCCAGTTCCACCAGGAGACTAATGCACGTAATAGTCAAGATTATGGTATACATGTTTCATTTAGAGGGGATACTACTGGAGAGCCGAAGAAATTATCACGATTGACTAAAACAAAGAGTCTTAGGAAGACGAAGAAACTGCGAGCAATGATCTTGAGGTGAAAAAATAAGGTTTCAATAAAAATGTGTCCCTTTGGCAAAATTCGAGAGTTTGTTCGTGATTGCGCTGAGCTTGTTTGAGCTCCCAATATTGATTTATTGTAATTGATATACGTGCTTGGTACTTGCGTGAATATGACATATCAATACATGACAAGAAGTGCGCCCTGACGCACCAATCCTAGAAATATTAATGGATTTGTCCAAGGACGTTCGGGTTGCACAATCTTGTATTGAATGAGTATTTAGGTTCTTCAGTTATTCATGCACTCTGTCTGTAATTATTCTCTCCGACAAATGTGTGGTCAATTAGTTTTTCTATGTACGTCTTAAAAAAAAGATTCTTTAAAGATGTGGTTAGGAAACTATCGATTGCGGCTGAGGTACATAAACGCCCTTATGTTGGGCGCCCAGAGGGCTAAATTATAAAATCGATCGGTAAGCCGCCGCACAAAGGTAAAAGGATGGAAAAAAAAGGTACTGGGCTTGCAGACAAAGATGGCACTATGTCCAATGCAACCACCGCCTCCAGTTGATGTGAGATGGTAGTAGATAGGAAGAGAGCCATAAATTTCGTTTGGCAGACTTGGAATAATATGTTTTCGATGGAGCGAACTCAACTTTCGGTTACGATGCATCAGCCCCGAAGGTGCTCAATCAAGGAGGCGCCTCTCGGACTCGTTACTGCAATTCTTCTGCTATCTTTTACTGCAATTTCCTGCGAGCAGCGTGGAGGTAAAAAAGGAAAAGCAGCGCAAAAGCACCGAATAAAATCGGTTTATTTTCGGCGAATATAAATAGGACATTGTCTCTTGTTTATGATTTTATTTATTCACTTCGTACGGCTGGATTGCTAGGAACGTGGAACACTTTGTGCAATTCTAGAAGGCATTCGCTTTATCTTTATGTTTATTCTGCTAACCATCTAGAATTGTGGCGTCTTGACGTCCCAAACAAGGTGTAATCTACTTTGTTCTATTCTCTCTTTGTTCAGACTATTCTGTAACAAAGTAACTATGCTTTGTACATGTGTGGAGCACGGCAGAGCAGTAAAGGGCGCTCCGATCTACATAATTCAATAAAACAAGCGTGGAAGGTAGGGCAAAGCAAAAACTATTTAGTGTTTGTCTGGCTTACAAATGATGATACAAGGGAAATGATCTGTTTTTATTCATAATTTTTAGCATGGTAAACTTTCTCCTCTTTCTGCAACTTCTGCCTGCAGCCCATCAACCAGAAATCATTTAATTTTAAATAGCTATTGCTTTATTTACATTCCAATCGATGCTAACATCCTTGACATTGCCTTATCAAATCCAGTGTGATGGATCGTTCGTTTAATTTTTTATCCCTGCGAACTGTTATTTTGCAGATATCTTCCCTTTTGTGCTGCTTCGTTTGCACTCTTCCTGGTCAAAAACAACCCCGACACATCCTGACTCTTGCCTGTCTGCATACAATGCTTATTCCCATCGGCACGATAAGTCATAACAACTGCTACCAGACGCTACGCTCTCCATATTTCACGTGGCATCCTTCCCATCCTGCCGACGATCGCTCATGTGCGGGGATAAATAAATAACGTCGGTTTGTACTTTTTACGTGTGCATCATCATTCAAATCCGCCAAATGGAGTCAAACCATACAACAAGCGGGTGCTAAAGTGAAGCTAGAAGTAGGCTAAGTCAATGGATTTAAAATCGCATGATTAACTTAAATTACATCATTGAATGATCGTAATCGTAGTCGAAATATTTGAATTGACTTCATCGTTGATTTGCGGCAAAGCCATTCATTGCCGTGTGACGACGCTCTGTCTGATATGCAGCTGGGAAATTGACTTTAATTAATCAATCAGGCTCGAAAATCAACAATAACCCGAGCCTGTATTGCTTCCGCCGTGCGTGAATTGATTTCCTCCCGGGCCACGCCGCCCGTCGCCGCCACACATGCGCCAGCACAACTAGCATGTTAATTCCGTGATTTGCCATTTCGTTGCACATCCGTGCGTAAGGACGTTAGCTACGCGAACTGTGAACTGCTGAACCCGTAATGAGGATTTATCGTGCTAGATGCGCAGGAATTGTGCGGAAATCAATAACTTTATTATTTAATTGCTCCAAATGTTCTACTTCTGCGAGCCGTCATTTATTATCATCAGCGGCCGTTATCCGTCCTTATTATAACGTGCAATAAGTCAAATCTTCATACCTCGGGGGAAAATGTCCCGACATCATATTCGGTCGTTAATCTTATCGGGATTCGCGTTCGGCTACAGATTCGCAATGGAACGCGATAAAAGTGGAAATAGTATTGGAATAATCTGTGAGCTACGATATGGGTCTTTTTATTCTTGCCGCCGCCGCTCGCTTTGTTCCCGGACTTGGGCATTGCATGCCCACGATTTCATTTTGGGGCTGCCCATAAAACAGTGCATTGTGTTGGGCGAGCATAATCGGCGCTTCATTATGATAGGTCGCATTGTGCGAATCATTTACTGCTGCATTCTGCTGCGTTGTTTCTTTTCTGTTTTGATTTTATTTCCGTGTAGCAATACATGGGAGCTGCGTGCGAATTGGAAGAGTATGTTGTAGGTAGGTTGCTTGAGCGTTGTTTACGTCCAAGTGCAAGGCCAGCGACAAGAATGTTATCTTCTTTTATCAGCTGAGTAGGAATGCAGGTGATTTTGTGTTCGGAAGTTTGCTTAGTTTTGTGTTGTAATTCGTGTCGTGCACATTGTCGATATTATAGACAAAATGTGAATTGGTCGAAGTGTTACGGTGGCTAAATCATATTTGTCGTGGCCCTCGTTGTAAATGTGTGGAGTTTGTGTGATTTCTTGGCAAAGACAAAAAGGATATTACACAAGGTGTTCTTAATTGGGTGCTGATTACACCTACATCGTAGGTGATGTTTTTTCCTGTCATTACTAGGCATTACAAAAATTAAGATAAAATAATCTTCAGCTCCTTTCTTGATAGTTGGTTTTATTATACGGAGGTATAGCTTTGTCATAAAACACAATGCTCATTTCACATCGGCTACTCCGGGCTGTTTTCTTGCTCGTGACACACGCGCTACATTCAAACTGACACTGATACGCGCTAATAATAAATCATGTGCAGCATGCAATGTGAGTTTGCAGTAATAAAACGCGTTTGCTGCTGCCTGCCAAACCACTCTCTGTGCTGCGTTGCACCCACATCAACCGCGCTCGATCATTTTTTCCTTTTCGTTTCGCTCGGCTCTGCACGTGCCTGCACTTCGGTGCACATGAGTGGAGGTTTTCCTAACGAATGAAGGATCGCGTGCGTGTAATGTGCATGCGTTTCAATTATTCCTGCTAAATGCATGTCCAGAGGGCAGGCTGTTATTAGGTTTATAATGCGTTCTCATTGCTGGGACATGTAGCACGATACTTTGTTGCATGTGGGCTTGACGATTGCCACATTGTAACGTGTAAATGGGGGACTCTTTTACGATCATTTTCGCATCTTCCTGCGGGCGGATGGGCATGGTATGCGCGCTTTGTTCCATTTATGACACGTTGGATTTTATTGCCGCATCAGATTCGACACACATGACGAATGCCATCGCGCGTCACACCCGAAAATAGCAAAAAGACGATGCCAGCCAGCCTCGGGTTGCAGCCCTGAAAACGGGCAAAGATAAAAATTGATTTATTGCGCTAGCTGGCGAGCAGGCGATGGTGGAAACTGTTTTCTGGTTGGAAACTTTCAGTTTACAATTTAATGCTTTGCATACACCTTGTTTGAAACGATTGCTTCCAGATAATCAATGCTTCAAATAGATCAAGCATAAAGGGGTGATGGATGCGAAGTTGATAATTGTTGAGTGAATCGACTTATGGAAATCCTTCAGTTTACCTTCCGGACACACTGTATAAAGTTAGTTGTAGAATGGCCTAACCCAGACAGTTGAAAACAATCGACTCACGTATGACATGTGCCATGCATGCCTCGTCAGTTTGGAAAACATTTTAGCGCTATAAATAAAAATGTATTGGGAGGCGGGCGACTTTGTTGCTCTCACGCAGTCACTGGCGGAGTGGAAATGAAAAATGGAAAAATGACGACGCAAGCCACGGCAAACTCGCGGATGAAATTTTATTTCAGATGTTTTGACTGACAATTTGTTCTTGTCACGAACACTTTAGTTGACACGTGTTTTTCTAGGCAATTAAAAAAATATCGCAAAACTGCGGGATGAGGTTAGCCTGCAACTGAGCTCAAGTACAGCCGGAATTTGCCCGAATTGGAAACAAAACATTGAGAAGGAAATTGCGCTGAAATTCGACGTAAATGTCTATTATGCTTTTAACGATGTTGGTAATACTCTTACGGCTCGCTCAACTTCCATTTGTCTACGGCTTTTTATGCGCTTTTCTTTCATTCTCTTCTTTTTTGCATTTCTCTGAATGGCATTACATTTTGGCTTCCAGTTGAACGCACAATAAAACAAATTAAATACGATACACATAAAGAAAGAAATGAGTGTAAAGTGTAATCTACCATTTCAAATAGTCCGTTTCTAATTACGAGTACTTGGAAAGGCGGAATACTCGTAGATGCAGAAAATGTTGGAGCAAGTTGGGTAGCTGCAGCGATAGTCATGAAAATAGCAAGAATTCGCTGCTAATTCCTTTCAAGCAGCTCAAAATAAATGCATATTATTGGAATAAGAATTAATTATGCGGGGATTTGCTAGCCCATCCCACTTTGTCATACGGTGCGGGCGCCATGTGGTGATCTAAATGGATATAATACAGATCCTATCGGATGCTACCGGCTAGGTAAGAAATAATCATCGCTAGGTGACTTGTTCTGCCTTGTCTTGTTGAACAAGTGAGTCCACATGGTGTTACCTGAAAAATCTGGTATCGTAATAAGCAAGTCGTTGGAAGGTTTCAACTCTAGACATTGCAGAGTACAAAGCATTCAAAATGAATAAAATATTGGGTGCAAAGTCACACAACATTTGGTTAGAAAGATACGTGTCCGTAGTGGCGGAAGGCGGTTTGCAGTGCGCGCACACGAAGGAAATGAAAAGGCACCCCGCGTGAAAGGGGTTTTTATCTTGCCATCGTGCATAATTAAAATCTACGTTTGACTGGTAATAGCAACAGACACCCCGAGGACATTCAATTCAGGCGTGTAGTGGTATGAATATTGCATTCGGTATCATCCACACGCTAAGCACCGGGACAGTGTATAAGGGGTGAAAGAAACGCCCTAGGGACGTGATACAATGTGCAATGCTTTGGAATTTTTTTTTCTGATTTGCTTGAATTTGCAATGAATTAAGGCGAATTGTAATTAAGTTTCTCACTAGTTCACTTCCTAAAATAGCGTAGAATAATAGTGATTGCGAATGCAACAGCAGGAACAGCAACGTAAAATGTAACGTAATCAAGTCGCGATTGCGTCGCCGGAGCCATTATTACTGTGAAATTATGAAACACCAGATGTACGATTAGCAATGTCAAACAGGGACGCAATAGCTGATTGCACCAGACACAAGTGTACAACAGTTCAGCGACCTTTTCTTCTTTCCTTTCGCACAATTAGTCATTATTGCAACGCCTCGAGTGCAAAGTGAGAAACAATCACAAGTACACTACACTACAATCCTTCACAATCTACTCATAAATCATCAAATCTTTAAAAGCTCTGCTTCGCTCTGAGTCATTTTTCATCTGGTGCATTTTTGGCAAGGTGCACACTTGGAATTCACCGCGGTGCAAATGAGCGCATCCTTGTTTCAGCCACGCGGCGCTGAAAATAATCGCGTAATAAAGTGTACAACATAATTGCAGGCTGCGTGAAATATGATTACCGCTCATGTCTGCATGAAATTATAAATATATTAATGCCGGGCAAGTTAGGCTGCCTTAACAAAAGTAAAATACAATCGGCCCTGCTATCCGCAGCAGACCGAGTAGTGCGCACTGATTTGCGGCTTGCGTACATTCAGCTACATTGTATAGAATTGGGGATCGTTTGGAGGACGCATAATTTTACACCGAATTTATCGCTGGAATTCTGAGGTATGCAAATTTGCTGCGATGCTTGCTTGCATTTGCCTGCATTTGTCACAAGGTTACACAGTTGCATACGTGTGATTTGTCGGTAGCAATCGGTTGTGCTTTTTTGGAGGAATTGCACATTGTGCAAGTTGTTGTACAGTGCGCGCTGGTAATGTTAGCAAGCGTGGCGCGTTGAAAAAAATAAAATGTTTTCTTTGTAAATTGAAAGGACTTGGAGGAAGACTAAATATTTAGTCTGAGACAAGGCGTCAGGGTTATTTTCACAAGAATTCCTTTGGGTCTTAAAGAGCGCCTAAACTTGAGTCATCGGCAATTGTAAGCTGGTACGACATCATCTTTAATTCGCTTCCTTTGAATATCTCAACGTATAATCAATTTCATTCCGATAACTTAATATGTAAACACAATGTAATTCGTTGCCCTACAATTTCCTCCCTTGATTCATTTCTCGTTTCGCATGGTTGCCACTCGAGCCGATCTAATTTGATTGCGGAGTCAATTTTTTCACTTTCGGCAGTTCATCAATCTCCTTGATGATGATCGATGATGTGATGCCTTATTATTCTGCACGATACCACCACAGCTCATTTGTGAAATTACACACGCCACCGATGCGCACGGTGGTAATTTATTTAATGAATGCATTCGGTGTGCGATACATTGTTGTAAAATTCGCATTGTGCATGGTTTCACACATTTTCAATATTCATAGCTGGGAATATCGAAAAATACCATACTGAAATAATTGCAGTGTGCATCCCTCAATTCGGAAACTAATCCAGCATCTATAAAATATTCATTGTTATGGCGGTTTTAATTACTTGTTGGTATAATGCACTTGTCGGGTTTGATTAAATAATTGATGTGCTTGGAAAGTAGTTGAAAACAATTTGAGGCATATTCTCTTATTAATATTGAGGTTTCAAATTGAAAATTCATTTCGGATATATCGCGTAAGTCCTCAGCTTTTCCTACGTTGCAAACCGAATTAATTTTGCGTACAGACAGTTTCTGATGCTGTGGATTAATTTTAATGGAAGATATTCCACTATTATCCTATTGTAGCAGCATGTATGATTAATTTGCGTTCCTGGCACGTAAGTAAATTGGCATTTGTGCCTGCTACTTATAACTATATTTCATTTAACCCATTGTTACTTATTAACCACACCGATGAGTATGTACTCTGAATGCGTGTAACAAATGCAGTAATTCTATTATAACATGACTCAAAGTTACACAACCTTAAGAAATTGTTAGTTATTCCCGCCATTGTCGATTTACATGGAAGACAATGCATCAGTCCCGCCTGCACCTGCTTTTGTCACTCTACCGGAATCCGCATGCAGTGCCACTGCGGACTGCGCAATTAATGTTTATGTTTTGCGTTAATTATGATTATGGACTCCTGGGGTGTATAGCCATGTCAATCTAGGCAGCCGTCGCACGATGCCGTTGAACGCGTTTGCATAAATTATCATCTTTTTCTTTGCGCATTGCACTCGACAATCGATACGTGCGGATGGATGATGGCGAAATGCATCCTATTGTAATGCAATTGCAATTCAATGGGTATTTTAATAATAATAAGCCATGTGGCTTATGATCACGACAGGTTGTACATTTTTCATTGTATAAAGCACCTGTAATGAATGCATGTGGTATGTTCGTGTATGATGAAGGTTCTTGCTCAACATTTCGTCATTAATTAATATTTATTTATGCACTTATTTAATTGGTAGTAATTTTGTTTCAGGTAAGTCTACTAGAAAATCGTTCTTGCGTTTTTCTCGTGGTGAGTTTTATGAGTATTTAACGATTCGCAATTAGCTATTAAGAACGGTGAAACTAGGAAGTTGTAAATGTTCGCCGCGAAAGGAAAGATTTTCATTTGAGAGCTTGATTTTATTCGGTTTATAATTGATGATTTACGGCCGGAACTTCATAAAGTTGCAGTAAGGGTTCGTCGCTTTCTATTATTTACCCAAATGCAAATTGAATACATTCAGTAATTAATTTCGAAAATAATGAGTTGGATACATTGAAATTTAATTCTATCCAGTTAATGTGATTTATTTTGCAACAATTAATCATCTAAGTTATTAATCCGTTTGTATCCTTCAAATTGAGGTACAGCGATGTTTGAGTCAACGTTAGTCACAAAAATGACTTTATTTGTCGAATAAACATTAGTCATCCTTGCTTTGTCGTGCCTTCAGTAAATATTGAACAATATGCATTCATTCACATTCAACACCGCCTCATTTTTTTACACTTGTGGCACTTTGTCAAAGTATATACGTGAGCGTCATTTCGGTTGTGATGATTAGGTGCTTAGCGTGGCTTTTGTTCGAGTAAGTGCACTTCTTGCAGTATTTCATTAGTTGGCCTTGAATTTTCGCGAACATCGCAATCGACCGACCGCGATTTCATCCAGTCATCATTATAGTCCGGTTCTTTGTTTGCTTTCGCAACGGCAGGGCAAACACAAAACACAAGGCACACGTGCTTAATTTGACACTAATGTAATACCATACAAGGTGCTTGCTAAACATGGGCTTACGAGTGCTTGTTAAATGGGCATTTATGGCGTTGGGTGCTTGTGGCAACACCTGGTATGCCCGGCATTCGGTAACAGCTGTCGTCATCGCCTACTGTGAATTTTTTATTATCAGCAGCGCTTTTTATTGCGCCACGCAAAAACCTCCGAGCCACCACTAGGCTCTGCATCTTTTCTTTTTCTGCTGACCTTGGTGCGCTCCTGGCCTGCAGCCATTGCAACCGGGCACCGCAGGCAATGTGCAACGCACGAAGGGCACAATATCAACGCGATAAACATTCCTCTTTGCCACTGGCGAAATGCAAACGAGTTTCAGAGACGCACGCCTAAACAATGGCCAACAATCGCCACAAAAGGACGCAACTTTGCATTTTAATTAATAAAATATTGCCGAGGCGAAAGTTGCGTGATTTCAATCTCAATGCGGCTCGCTTTAATTAATATTACGTTGTTGCGTTGCTGATTGCATTTCAACCGTTTGCTGCTTTTGTTATTTGAGCTGAGTGCCTTGCAGAGACAAGAGCATTTCGCTACAGTCGTATGTATATGCATGCGACGCTGAAATGAGACACATTACTTTACACTTTTGCTTGGCTTGTTTGGGTTGGGTAATTGCCAATGGATGCTGGTTTCTGCGCGTGACATGCTGAGGAAATTAGATTGACTGAATAGTTGCACACTGTTCATCTCGGGTATTTTAAATAATGAATTCCTGCCGAAAATGCATCGCCCCACGTGCGTTTGATATACTGCTCATTAGGGTCGACCTTAATGACTTATCAGCTTATCGACTGCAAAATAAGAAGAGAGACAGTTGTAATCATCGGCATTCGCATTTTTACACTCAATGCCTTGAATAATTGATTGTTGATTGTGACTTCCTTTGAAACTTTTTCTAATTTTTCTTCTCGCAATGTTTTGGTGGTTGTTTTAGTGTGCAGTGAATGTGGTTACAAATGTGATGGTTTCAGCAAAAGTTTATCCAGCGAAGCGATCTGCACTCGCTTGACAGTTCAAAGAATCCGATGATTAATTACAACTCGGCTTTTTAATTGAAATGGCTTGTTAGAGCATACAGGAGACCGGTTGGAATATGTTTTAGTTTCTTTAGTTTTATTATGACAAGATCTCATTCGGAATGGAGCGATGAAAGATTTGGAGGTTGCAAAAGTGGGAATGCAATGTTGTAGTGGCGGATTTATTGCGAATAACATATGAACTATTAAAGTTGAAGGTTTACAAATTTGAGGAGATAGTTATACATATACCTTAAGGGTTATTCACAATTTTCCACTTTCATTTAGTTTAGCGCAATATTTTAGTTTTACATAGGTAGATTACAGCTACTTGCTGTTGTGATAGTAGTCTGCTAATTTATTTAGCTCAATATTACATTGTGGTGTATTAAGGTTGCATTGTCGGAGGAGAAAATCTATTGATAAATTCCACTTTCCAGTCGTATGTGGCGTGCGCACATGCTACTGTCATAATTTAGTTTAGCATATTGAAAGCTCAATTATGAGTCGCTATTACGTATGCAAACGAATGTACGCGTATGTATGTTTATTATGACCAGGCCGCCGCCGCCGCCGCTAGCTCATGTTCATCATCACAAAAGCGTCTCGGTATGTCTATTCCAGTCGGGATAGTCGCAAAGTCCGAGGGCACGTATGATAATAATGGTAGTTTCACACATGCGAATTCTTTCGGATTTCATTTATCTACAAGTTTATTCTGGCATAGAGCATTTACACTAAAATAACATAATCCCATTACACTGTTACGATTGCAACAATCCACGTGAATCCGCTGATCCTTGCATTGCTGGCGCATGTCACTTTCGCATTTCCATTGTGCTTTCGCACCACCACCGGCAGCGGCAGCGGTGGCGGCGGCGGCGGCGGCAGCGGCAGCGGCGGACGCTATCGAACGCTGCCGCCGCCGAGTGCAACGAACCTCGCTGTGGTGGG
>JAODGC010000001.1:3775642-3803404 GCA_027574925.1 Ecitoglossa quadriceps | reverse complement strand
GGCGGCGGCGGCAGCGGCAGCGGCGGACGCTATCGAACGCTGCCGCCGCCGAGTGCAACGAACCTCGCTGTGGTGGGGTACATTCACGTGCATCGCTTGTGATTGCAATAATTGGTATTAAGCACTGTGATCTTTGCACGTGTGGCTTGCTTGTCTTTTGGGAGAGTAAGTAAGTTTGGCATTAGTGACCGAATTATCATCGCGATTTCGTAATGAATGGAAGCGAATTTGACGCATATCATATCTCGAACGTCAAAGCGGAATGAAAGAAAGCATTAATCATCTCTGCATCGCTGACATCTTTTGTCTCATGTTATGCTCATCAAGTTTCGCAGTATCAGGCGAAACATTTCGAACCAGCGATGTAATTAAATTTCTTTTCATCCGAACTCTTCCAGTGTTTCAAACCGCCAGTCCACAGCTAGTTGTGAATACACAAAAGAAGTTAATTTATGAAAAATTATCATCACAATGCGCTTTTGTGTCGAGTTTTCTAACACTACAATGACCTTTAAATATTTAATTTGTGGCAGCGATTAACGCTAAGTAATGGCAAACAAAATGTTCCTGCCGCCACCATTTAGGACATGTCAAACGTTAATAATACATTCAATAATTAACGAATTCTTCATCATCTCATTTGTTCTAATTGACGCAGACACAACGCACTCAGGCTTCACTCAGCTGATTTTCGCCGTACTTTGTGCTGTAACACACACCATGGTCCGCGACTCCGGAGGCAATCGATACTTCCGCTCCCGGCTTTTCCGGCCTTTGTGCGGACGAAACGTGGCGGTGCCCACACACACTGCACATCGGAGGCAATACCATCCAGCTATGGGGAAACAACGTTATTTGTACTTGAAAAAACATTGAAAAGCCAACTGCCTTCGACTCACATTGGGAATTGGTGAGCTGTGCCGGGTATAAAGGAAGTTGTTGAAACGTTGTTTGAATGACATCGGGGAGGAATGGATAAAACTTTAATTCCATACAATTTTATGCGACACAATGGTCATGCGATAATGCTACCGACACTACCATTTTCTAGAGATATTAGCAGGAATATTTCACTTCTGTTTCATTTCATTTCCATTCCTCCACATCCGGGTGTTGATGGCAGCGACAGGCATTAAACAAATTCGCGCAATATCCGTTCATCTATTGATAGCAATATGTTTGTCTGGCACACTTCTCAACTTCATCTTGGATTTTTCTATTACTTAATATGTGTTCACAATCGACTTTGCTAACAAATTCAAAAGCGCCACATGAGCATGTGATGCGGGCAAAACACATTCATTGGATTCAATTCTCGCTGGGTGGGGGAAAACAAGCCAGGAACAGATTTGTCCACCACCAGCACTCGTGCACTTGTGCTCAAGTTGCTGAGTGCTGTCGAAAGCCCTTCTTGTCCCTTGTGTCACCCCCAAAGCCGACCGGCATCACATCCGGCAGTGAATATTAGTGCGTTGCCTAATAAAGTCCCTTTTCGGGAGTTGGGACTCGCCTTTATTACTGCTGCCTGCACATGTATGGATGTGGTCGTAAAACCACAAGCGTTGCGAATTTTTCCGGAAGCTGTTGAGAGCGAGAGTGGTGCAAAGAAAATTTCTTTTTAGTATTTAGTTGGATAGGTTCTCTCTGGTTTTATGGCACTTCAAATGGAATTGTTCATAAATTACATCCAACTATAATCTCCTGTGCTTGTTCCAGCGCATAAATTCAGTTTCCGTCATATCATGTTACTTGATCTCTTAAAATACACTATACATATCCCTGTTATTCATCTTACATACTCTGCACCCGTTTAGTGCCAATATCAACCACGATAAAATATGGAAATTTTAATTGGAAGCTTAGCCGAGTTCGCTTTGTACTGCGGGACTATCCGCTATCGCTTTCCCTCTGCTCCGCCGACCCTCGCAACTCCCGCGATTGGCTCTGTTTTGATGGGGGCGATGTATACAATGTGCGCTAGCGCCTTTTTTTCTCCGCCGCCTCCACGAGCTTTTATTACCATCATTGTTACCCAACGAGCGGCCGGGGGGTTAATCGCAGACTGCGCGCGTTGTTTATTTATTGTTGTTTCATCGTGCTGTGAGTGCATTTAATTAACGCGTTCGACGTTCGATTTGTCGGCGCCGCGCAATGCGAAGCAAAGGGGCAAAAGCGTAAGCAACTGAAGGCGAGATGGGTAGGTAATTGAGCAATACGTTTTATGTTATTTTTGTATTGTTGATTGGTTCAACAATGAACCATTCACGGGTTTCATAAAGGAAATTCTCTAATAAGCCGAATATGGTCTAATTAAAAATTGTAAATGGCCGTGATACTTTAGATGTGTCTCATTGTAATTGCTAACAATTGGTGTTATTTTAGAATTACCTAAGGGCATTGCGCATTAATCAGAAATAATTGCGCGTGTGTCATGTTTCGATAACCGCCAGCTTCTCCGGTCTTCTACATTTCTTTTCCCCTTTTCGATTTTCTTTTTCTCCACTTCACTCTGCAGAACCGCACAAGAAGAATAACTTCCCGTGGGCGGTCGGCGGTGTAATGACGTGCCGGTGCACTGCTAATGTTACGTTTGAACCGCCTCCAAGCCACCACTGCCGTACATGCTGCCTGAAGTTCATTCCTTTCCCGCAACGCACACACCGTCACAAATCATAATCACGCACAGGCTGGGTGGCGGCTGAGTGTGTCGCTTTTGCCGAATTCGCCGCATTTCAGAGTGTCGTCCTCGTGGGCCCGTTGCCGCCGGCCACGCCGCATTTCCTCGGTTATTGATTGCAGGATGTCAACCATCAAAGTGGCTCCCTCGCTGACAGCGCCGCACACGCACCTATACACAGCCGCGCGCGCTGTTGTCGTCCTTTGTCCGCGAACAAAGCGACTGATTTAAACTGATGGATTATCTGCCAGACTCGAGTTTTTTGAAAGTGACATTACTATGAATGTGACTAGACTATTGTAGATGGCGTTGGTCTTGCAGGAGATGTGTCAACGTCAACGGAGGAGGACGATTTACACAAATATTAAATTATTATTAATCACGGCCTTCGCCCACAGACCAGCACCCCTGCAGGCTGATAGATTTGGTTTAAAGTGCGCCTGGCATTCATTAATTATTCCGTGGCCGTCCCAGAGCGATTTACAGGGGTATAATTTCCGGGGTGAATCAACTTTAATGCGTAATCTAGAAAATTGGGAAGTTTTTATTTGGGTTTAATTGTGGGTTACTGGCGTGCAAGAATAGTGTAATTAATGTAATGAACTTCAATACGCTTGATAGAATTTGAAGGTCACTTTCGTAATGATGAATTGATTTATTCCGTGCGTTGACAGCTAGATTATGAAGCGCGCGGTGGTTACAATGCGGCCGCCGATAGAACCTTGCTGTTAATGTAGTAGATATGATGTAATTAGCTTTTTCTTATTAACTAAAAGCAATAGAAAAACATTGTCGTTGTAGTTCATTTTCACTAGCCTAATGTAGAAGGTGAGGTTCGCTGTGTCTAGAATTGCGATTGATACGTTTTATGTCTTTGGTGTGCTGAGTTTCCAACAATTAAAATGCTAATTTTCTCAATTTAAGCATTGGCGGACATTTCCTCTGTAAGCCGAATAAAATATGCTGGTTTAAATTACTCCAAAGTCGCATGTTTTCACTCAATTATTCCGTCCATACGCTTAGTGGAAATATTCTCAGGTGGATGAGGAGTAGGGGTGGAGGGGGTAGGTTGAACAAAGAAATTCGGTTTTATTAACGCGTTCGACGCAGATGTGAAAAATTGGGTGGCACAAAGACTCGGTTTTAGTGTTTTATGTCTCTCCATGTTAGGGATGATAATTAACGCTATTAGCAGACAGTAACATGCGGTTGCGGAATGCATTTACGGAACTGTGTTAATTGGATTGATTGGGTTTGGCTAGACGCTGGGTTTGGTATTGCGTGTTTCGGACAGCATTTCGACAGGCTTTGAGCAGACTTTGCAGGTCGGGAAACTGCTGGATCTGCGTTTGAAGTTGCATACTTCGTGTCAGACAAGCGCTATTTGATAATATCGATCGGTTTCACTGGAAGTGTATTCTGCGGATAAGTAAGTGGGGAAGGCCCGCATTGTCACTGACTATGAATCATAATATATATATATATATATATATATCTACATGTTGATGCAATATTAACTCTTGCTATTTTCTTCCAATCAGTTTTTTCAATTTTATCTTTTCAATGCCTAACTGTGACCATTTTTTTTTACATTTGCTGCATGTCCGCAACGGCTATCTATATTCATTTGATTGCCGCGGCTGTGAAACGAATGAAATTGGCAAATCCAATAAACAGGTAGCAGTAGCCGCCGCTTCATGCAGCCGCTTCTAGGAATATCACCGGGCCTAGCGAGCATCGGAACGTGTAGCAGCGTGTGCGCGACGCAAGCAGCTGATTATCAGCTGATCCGTGCGAGTTTCGCCGGCATCCTTCGTTCTTTGTTCGCCAGACTGACTGTCGGGCATGCCCCTCCAACGTGTACCGGCTCCGCTGCTGCCGCCGGCCGGGTACAACGCCACTGCACAGCACCGATCTCACTCATTTCCACTTACTGCCGTCCGCGTGGTTCAAGCGGGAAAGAGCAGCGAGATAGGGTGCTTTGTGTGCGAGCATCGGCTGTTCGCCGAGCACTCGCCGCCGACTGCCATCAGTCTAACGCCGGCAGTGGCGACGTGTGGAGGTTGTGGTGGCAAGTGAACGCGGTGCGTCGGGCAATTTCCGACTTTACACACAAAACGCGTTGAAAGTTAAATGAAATTGAAGGCACAACATAGAAGGCAAGAATTAGCGCGCACGTTAAACATCCTAACATCCACGGCTGCTTATTACACCAACCATCAAATTGTAGAAATAAATTTGTTGAGATCTTGAGAAGGTTTAATCTAAATTAGTTTAAATTCAAAACGGAGAGAATGCAGAAGATGACAAAGCTGCGAGAAATTAATAGGATATGCTAAGTTCTGCATTATGAATTAATTAATTAATAAATATAAATGATACATTGTGATATATATAATTAATTGAGACGCGTTAAAGATTAGTTGCGTTGCTTTAAGTCAAATACCTTGTCGGTACAAATCTTCTTTCCACAAAGAAGATCAACGAGTCTAAAGAAACAAAACTTAATTGAAAGTTATTACAAAATTTAGTGGCCATCAAGTCAACATTTAATATTTAACTAATAAAATTTAATAAATTTAACTCAAAGCTAATATTTGGCTGTAGTGATTTCTGTCTGCGATATTACGTGAGCTGCTGCATCTTGAGTCTTTGTTTCGCACCGACGAAGATCATCTGGTGAGTCTCCCAGCCCCCTTGATCATTGCGTCATCTTTTCAGGGGTGACCTGTAAGTGATGCGCCTGTGTCATGCCAACCGGTTATGCCATTATTAATGGTTATGGTCACTGGCCGGCGGCGAACAGAGAGTTTCAGTTTCCATTTAAAACACTTACGATTTCGTTATTGATCCAGCGGCGCGGAATTTCGCAGGTCGCCGCCGCGCGTCGACGGCGGTGGCCGGTACGGTGGATGCGTTGGGGTAGGTCGTCGCCGTCGGGCCTCAACGCCGCCTCCCGCCGGCGGCTTTAAATAATTCAGTCACGTAGATAAATTCGCAGCCGACGTGCTCGCAGTAAAATATTATTCAATTCAAAATGTTGCGTTTTACTTCGACTTCTTCTCTTCTTTTCGCTTCTCTTCGACGTGGTAGTTGTTTCTACGGTTTTTGGAAAGTTTATATTTATGCTTCAAAATACAACGCTTACTTATTGTTCTTAATCCTCTTGCTTGGTCCTTGGAAGACTGGGAGGAAGAGTGCGGTTGTTGCCAAATTCGCGATATAAATCTTTGAGGGCTTCCAAAGTTGTAAAACTGATGCGTTCGCGGTTTGTGCAGGCGCTGAGGATGAAGCATGGCGAGTCAGGCGGGGGGCGGCGACTTGCGACGATTCATAATCGACTTCGATCCCTTATGACTGCCACCAAAGTCAATTGTTGTGGTACGTTGAAAGAAAAGTGGAAGTTGGAAGAGTCTAATGTGACATCCCACACTTGTTTGACAACATTTTTCCTCCATCTACCTCCCTATACGGTTAATTGTGACGTCTTTATATGCATTTTTAATTTTCTGCCTTCATTTGTTTCACTTTATGTTGTATCAAGCTGTACCGCGCAAAGCACACAAATTCCCAACGTTGGCAGCATCGTCGTTTGAAGAATTTTCCGTGTAAATATTTAGTTTTTAATTATCCTCCAGTACCGACGAGCCACACGCAACATAATAGAAATTCCTGAAACAAAGTCACACACCGCGTCCGACCGGTACTCGTTCGAACTTTTTGAACCGAATGCGGTTGCAGTAAGACCGGCTCTGGTAATTTATGCGCCTCGGCTTATGGCATAAATCATTTGCGTGCGCAATTAAAAAGGACTCTCCTACTTGCTGCCTATGTGGCAAACGAAGCAAAGTTTAATTTTATTCCGGCAGAAATTTTATTTTCTGCACCAAAACACGACTCGTCGTGGTTTAGCATATTTTTACATTCACAGCTTCAGCCTAATCCAATGCGGTTGTTGTTAGCGCAGTGCCAAAAAATTCGCGCACTTCGAAAGCGAGATTCATTAAAGTCAAGAGTCACGAAGTCAGGATACCAGAAGAGCGGAAAGTTCAAGTCAAAGCACATGCGCAGAGTTGTGATTGGCGTCCATCCAAAAGTAGCTTTGCGATGATTTTCACAAATGTTCACCGGCTAAATATAACATGGATTGATTGGAAATAACACATTTAATGGGATGCAATGGCGGAACTAATGAGACGATACAAATACTTACCTAATTAGCTTTTAAAAGATGCATGCCAATTGGACTTAAATGGGACTTTTCAGCCGGGGGTAAGTCGATTCGAGGAAAGATTTACGAGAAGAAAATTAACGTCCTTTCTAATTATATCTTGGCAAAACCGGTATTAAAATAAAATTCAATGCATGGGACTTGGTCAGCTGTTTCTTTCAATGGGACTTCCGCCGTTTGGTCAACTAGTTGTGAGTTGGGTGGGGTCGAGTTGCACACCCTAATGCGAATAAATTACGCTGCTAATGCCTTTTGCGCACAATGCGCGACATTTATGTGGCACGCATGTCTATCAAGCGTTGACAATATATTCCCCGTAATCGGCAGTGTTTTCGGCAGCTGATGCGGTTCCGACTGCCGTCATTCATTGCATTGCCAGCGTACTGAGTGTGGACTTTTATTATCTCGATTTTCGGGCGAACTTATGCAGCTGCTTAGACTGCCTTAGTTATTTTATGCGAAAGAAACTTTTCACCTTGGTGGTGCGTGCTTCATTCTTTTTATGGCTTGGTTAGAAGTTTGCGCCCTTCTTGTGATGTTGTCATCTCACCCATTCAGTTTTGCTAGGCCAGCAACTCCTTCTCTGCAGTCACCCTGAGTGATATTATTCAGATGCGTCTCCCCCAGTAAATCCCCTGCCACGTGAATAAAACGCTGACTGATAGTGTGCAGGGTGGGCATTCACCCTTTGGCGAGCGCATGTGGCGTATCATTATGCCCAGGTTCCATTACGCTGCGAATTATGCAATGCTTACTTTAATACTTCTTTTCAAGCGGCAGCCGGGAGCGCACAGCACGCGCTGGTACAGAACTCGAATCGAGGCAATGTGGTACTTTGTATGCAGCTTTTTCTTTTCTTGCGGATGGCGGAGGCAGAGTGCTAAGACGAATTACTAGTTTAATACTTTGGTGTATTACTGAGATGCATTGCACATATTGCAGTCAATGCATTGTATCGTTTCCGATATTGAGAGTGGAAATAGTTTTTTACTCCTTGGAAAGTAAAATTTCTTTGCCTTCCAATAGCTCGATTCCTTTCTTCCCTCTCCCTCGCACAAAGATGTAAAGAATGGAGATGTAAAGTATTACCAGATTAAATATTTGCGTTATATCAACACCCTCCTCCACTTGGTTCTTCACATTGCACTTCTCGCAATCGCTTCGTTCGCAGAAAAGCAATCTCGCTGTAATATTAATATTTTTTAAACATTGATCGTTCAACTTTCCTCCTAGTTTACGTTAGTTTACTCGCTTGGATGGGCTATTAATAGATTAATTTACGCGCGCCGTGTCGCAACAAGTCGCCGCCGTCGGCACGCTGCGCTTTGTTTAATTAAACCGCGAGACAATAATTGCATTCTGCGCGCTGCATAATTTAGGTATTGCACTACGTACGTACTGCTGCGGAGCGCTGATTGCAAATTGCGCCACATTGGCACTCACGCACTGTTGCGCGTGAGCAAAAGTTAGCACTGGAAAGTTTAGCTTCAGAATCGGCAACGGAGAAAGAAAGATAGAAAGAAGTGCTTGCTGGTTAATGATTTCCTATAAAAGTGACACATGTCTAACTAGGGCGAATCGAAGTTGGGCTTGGGGTAACATGAGAAAGCTATTTATGAATTTTGTTGAATTATCAAGTTCAGAAAAATGATGAGTTGACTGCGGATTGATTGTTCAGAATAACTGTTGAATATGAACTGAAGGCGCTCGCGTAGCGAATATTTCCACCACCTCTGTATTTATCAGCTGTTCACCTATGCTAAGCATATAACGCGTGTTCTAGCTTGCAATTAGTTTAGTTGACTTGAAAGATTGAGTGGTTTATAGTCTGCTGATAGTGAAACTGTAATCATTTTCCCACCGGCTCGCATTTCTCGGCGATGAGTCAAGTTGCAACGCTCACGCGAATTTGCTTGCCTTAGTCATCTGAGCGTTATCAACGCGCCGTGCGATAAAAATTAATAAAACGTGAACAATTGTATGCCGCCAAGCAATCACCCTTCATTGCTGGGATTTATAAACAATTGGTTATTAAATGAAAATTGCTGTTGGCCAAATTTGACAGTCGCGTGAAAGGAGACGCTGTGGAATATTTCACGTAAATTGCTGTTTGATTGGTGCGATTTGTACGTCATTTCCCTCAATTTCACTGCGTCTCGGACAATGATGTATTAATTTCCAATTGTTCCTTGTTGCAGGTCGGTGATAAGAGCGATTTTGGCGTGCGAGTGCTGGCAAAACTCGCCAACTATCAGGTGTATACGACGCTGAACGCCAAGAACCAATTTCGGGCACCCACCGAGTGGGGTATATGTCTGCGCCCTGCTGGTCTGGGCTCCGACGACTACGACAATCCGGGTTTCCTTTGTCTGGCCTGCGACTCGGAGAAGGCTCGCTCCTGCTGGTTAACAGCCATGCGTCTCGCAAAGGTAGGACTGCAACTGCCTTCCTTATCCAATTCGCCCTTCTGTCTTTTCACTTCCCTGTTATGGCGCAATGGTATGATGATGTATCTGCCGATCTTACAGTGCCCCATAACTTCTGCGTCTAATCTGCTGCGATGATGATTAATCCGGCTGCTTGCCGCTTGCATCGAGATGTAATCATCACCACCACCTCGGCTGCGCGCTTTACAACTTGGCAGGGGCAGCTGGCTGGCTGGCAATCTGCTCTCCCGCTACTCCCGAGGCTACGATTAGTTCCGTTTGCGCGCTTATTGCGTTCCCGGTTTTTGCTCGCCCCCTTCCTCCCTCTTTCCTTCGCCCCTCTCTCCTGGACATTGTCGCCGTACATGCCACGGTGGTTTTGTGCAATAAAGTAAAAGCCGGCCCCGTAAACCTGCTCGCATAAAAATGGGAAGTGTCCTGGGCATACCCGGATATGGGAAATGTGTACCACAATGTCGGTGATATCACTGGCCGCGCATCTAGTGCGCATATTTTTCTGGATTAAATTTTCAAATGGACTATTTCTTGCGTTTTTTTTATCTTAATGTAAATCTTTGTTGTGGGGGAATATGTTTTTGTTGCGGAAACAGAAATGCTTTATTGCAAGATCTAAGTAGGAGGAAGCGGTAGAAATATGATTTGGAAAGATAGCTGCACCTCATTTATCTTTGTCGTTTAATTTAATATTTATATTATGCATTAAACATGAGATAACTCCTGAATTTGTTTTGCATTTATGCTGTATGTATGTAATTAGTTTATTGACGTTGGTTTGCAACTTGGTGGGGATTAGATTTCCTGCTTTTGATGCTGTGCGGAGCAAATTCACGATTTTTATCTCTTTGTGGAGGGGTCTTTAGTAGGGGTTTAGTTTGTGTTGCCCAAGTGCGATACACCGAACGTGTGTAATCATCATTCAACATTAATAAGGTTGTCATAATGTAATGCGCCTACATTACATCCGCTGGTCGCTGGGACTTTCATCATTTTGTAGTTATGGATTTTTGTGGGTAAATGTGGTAAAGCAGTAGCGGTTAAATATTTGATGAGCCATTTACGTTTTTCTGTAAAGGTCTATATAATGTAAATGTTTCTTTTGTTCCGGACACAATACTACTAAGTGCTTCTCTTCCTTGAGCTTTCTCTCTCTCGTAATATTTCAAGTCCGGACCTGCTAAAGCTATTTCTCTATGGCCTCGTTAACCTATCTGCTTGTAAACACGAGAACAATGCGTGGCACGTAGCACTATATATACAACAAACTACAACGTCGAGCAAACATATTGAGTTTCTTTTGTGTCGTGTTAGAAAACTATTTATACCTTTATTCCGTTACTACCACATTACCTCGAAGGTGCTAACAGCACTTGTTTGCATGCGCACTTTTTGCGTGTGCGTGGTCGTGGCTTTGTGTAAATCTCGTTGTGGTACGTTTGTTTCATATATTTCGTCTTCTGCGGTTACCAAGATAAGATGGGTATTTTCTTTGTGTTTTTTTTTTCTTACCTTGTAGAATGATGTAATGTGAAGGGAGAAGGTAGTGTAGGGACTTGGAAGCAGAAGATTCTCCTTCTAATCCGCTAATCTTCCATGCATCCTATATTTACAGTGCTTATTTTGAACTTTCCTTAGTGCTTTCAGCTTTCCTTCAAACGGCGGCTATGTATTAGTGTAATCCCTAAACATCTAAATACTCGAAATATTCTCACTGCCTATTGCGTACACCATGGCATAAAATGCGAAGTACTGCAGCGTTGAGGCAATTTTGTGTGCAGAGATAGTACCATTTCGGAAGCAAAAGATTTTGTAGCTGCGCCTTGGTTCCGGGCGCAAAACATTGTCATTCATTAAATTTGCTCATTTGGAAGTAAGCGTAACGAGGACTTGCCGGCACGTTTTTGCTTGCTTTCATGCAAACAAGGTGCAGGCAAATAGCAAGGAAAGAGCGTGTATAAATTATGCGACATTTATCAGCCGTTGAGCTGCGACCCATCCATGCCGCCACATTTCTTTCATCCTCGCAGCAATCGCTAACTGCCTCCCTTTTTTTTTGCAGCAGTCGTTGCTTTGTGTGTTGTGTGCTTGCTCACACTCCCTCCCGAGGTGTATGCTTTAATTTCAATTTATTCTTCTCTTTAAACACCCGGAAACATTCTACGCCAACGTCAACTGTTTCTTAATCATTTATTTATCCAATGGGAGTAGGGGACAATGGCAACAAAGAATAGGACGACACCATGACACATCTTCTAGACGTGTTTCATTCGGTGTCATGCTCAGGTCTTTTTTTTTGCGTGTTTTATTTGCTTCTCCGTCTTTGGACGCTGCTATTAGACCTTAAAAGCTTGAGAAGCACGTAGTGTGCAGTGATTGAAGCGTGCGCGCGCACAAACCTTATCTAAAACGTGGTCCTCAGCGTTTGCAGTACGTGGATGTGTTTCGAATTAGATAGGATTCTATTTAGCAATACGCACGTACGATGCGTGCGTGCGACGCGATCTCTCGCGCATTGCAAGATTTCGTGCTCATTGTGCGTGCACGAAATGCCGCACATCTAACGGCCCGCAGCGCTGTGAAACAATACAACAATCGATTGTTTGTTTCACGGCGGTTTTGTTTTTGATTTAATTCGTCGTTTTGTTGGTCGCAGAGGCGACTCGTTGTTGGACTTTATGACTCCTTGAAATGCCTGCTAGCACCGCTCTAGGACAAGTTATCTACAATGTAATAAGACACGACGTGGTCGTTAATGAAAAGATGTTAAGCTGGGACACAGAGTACATTTACGAGCTTTTAGCAATCTATTAAAAGATTGCCTTTTTATTGCGACGTGGAGATCCAAAGATTGATAGCATGTAGGAAATCTGAATAAATGCACTATTATCAGTTCATTCAAGCGGTGAATTACGAGCAGCTAATTCCATGGCGTTATGCAAAACGTGTTTACATATTCTAATCGTTCTTGGTTTTACTAGACTGTTGAATATTCAAGCGATGTGCAAGTTTACAACTTACTACAAATAAGCTGCGCACATGCTGTAGCTTTATGGTAGACTTCTCTGAGTGACTACGCGAGAAGGTTAATATCTAGTAGTCGCTTTCAGTCGGCGCGCTGGCCATGAATCGGGCCAGAGATGCGGTATTGGAATGTTATTTTCTATTATCCTTGACTCAGCCTGGCACATGGCTTCTATCATGCTCCTATCCCATCGTTGAAGCACTAAAAAAACGCACATACTGGTGCCTGACACGAGGCCTAGTTTTATGCCAACCTCAGGCTTAACGAATCTCTTTGATCTGTTTTTCTTACGGCAATTGCGTCGTTTCATAGCTTTTGTACATTTTCAGCCAATGAATCATTTGTGTTTTTGTTGCAGTATGGTAAACAGTTGCGTGAGAACTATAGGGCGTTCAAGAACAAACAATCGGAATCGCTCAACCCCAACTACAGCAGTTTCACAGTGCCCAATGTAAGTAATCTATACAAATTTAATAAATGTAAGCTTTTGTTGCGATCATGTATAAGCATTGCTGCGACTCTGTGCGGAATCACCAAGTGTGAGAAATTGGGGATTGTGATCAAGGCAAGCGTTAAAAATCAGGCAAATGCAACGCGCAACATTAAATGCGGCGGCGAGGTTCTCGAGAGGCGGAGGATAAAAGGGGGATAAATTAGGGTCATCACAAATGTGTCCGTGATTACGACGGGCGCACGTCACGACGTGGCAAGAAGAATTGAATTTGTAAGAATGCAGTTTTTATCGTCATATATCATGCCTTGGCGGTGCATCCGCATGCCGTGCGGGGATGAAAAAGGCTGTTACGCGGTGACGTCTTGTTTTCGATGCCCGTATTTTGATAAAGTATGATTGATGTTGGTGCTGAAAATGTTTTGCTGCTTGCCCTCGGCGCAAGGATGCATGCAAGGAATGAAAAGGGGCAAGGGTGTGAGAATAATTTGGGAAGCAACCAACCAAATGTGGCATATTCGTGTTTCCAAGATGGTTCGCTAAATTCTTGCGATATATAATGTGATATTTAATCGTTTTCACAATTTTGACAAAGGTTACTTGGGGCTTAGCAGCTTCCGCGCACATCGTTAGTTTGAATAATATACAAATATCGTCCACAACTGCTGCCACTTTACATGCACACAATTGCCATTTAGCTGCAAACAAAACAGCAGCGGTTTACGTTTATTCCTTTTGCGGACGGATTCAATTGTGCATAAATAAAACTCAATCCCCAACAGAATGTTCTCCGCTGTATGCTGTCTCTGCCTCAATTCGGATGCAAATAATTTCCATTTCGCGCAGCATATGCCGCCGTAAAACTTCTCAATTCCTAGCCGAGTTACGCCGCTGAGACGTGCAGTGGAAATATGGAAACAAAGCGATGTGGAGCGTGTGCGAGGCGTGCAAACAGCTGAATTTCCAGGAGAGTTGGAAACAGCTGATCAATTCCATTCAATTCGCGTGTATGCCAAGCACATTAGGCAAAAGTGCATGAAGGAAGGCAGTCCTGGCACAGCTGATTTTCTAATTATATAATAACATGCCGTGCATGCCGGTGCAGTCGTTGGGTTCTCGCTATTTCCGTAGGATGATGTATGGTGTGAAAGGTGGATGGATACGTTGGAATACACTCGAAGGTTGAAATGGCTCGCGGTTTGGAGTGCGCTGTCGTGTATTATAAATTAGTCAACTGTTTCCGCTGCTTTTTTATAGCCGCAGGAAGCGTATGTTGTTTTGGTGGCACTTTCCAACGTCAGCCCTCACCCTTTTTGTGCGCGGGGCCACAAATCGTTACTTGCGTTTTTGTTGTTAGTGGGTGGTCCATTCATGTTTAGGCTGACAAGAACAACAAAAAAAAGAAGCATAATGCAGGTTGAAGTTGGGCATGGGTTGACATTCTTTTGTTTGCATCGCTCTGTGTTCTGACTTTTCGAGTTGGCTCTGCCGAAGATTTTTTAGCTCTCCGACATTTTTCGACTGTTGAGAATCTATGAATGGTGGAATAGCTCAATTCCATTACGCATACATACCCAACCCAAAACTTGCTTCATTTTGTGTCTAAACAATGTTTGGTTATTTTCCCGTTTTCATTGGCAACCCGATTACTTTTATTCCATCATTTTACATACTCCCACAAATCGTAACATATAACAAGCTGTTACTTTATAATCCTAAGCCAGATAATTGGCAATATTTCAAAATTTAACCCCGCTTTGCATTGCGTTAAAACGCCGTCGGAAAAACGAGCATGACACTATCGTTAGCCTCCGGAAAAAGTGCATAAATAACGCTACCATGGCACCAGGCTGCTGTACGCATTTACCCATCACGCATCAGATGCCAATTACGCTTGTCCCTGGTCACTATGTTCCCGGCCGGCAGCAATAAGCTGCCCGTTAGCTGATGGGGTGAATGTGTGCCCGACCCTCGATTCATCACGCGCACAAAACGTCCAAGCGAAATTATAACCCGTCCATGGCTGCTTGCTCATCGGTCTCCTCTCTCGTCGGCGCGTCGGTTGGATCGACCCTGTCCTGCCGTAATGCATTTAAAATTGCACTGTCTGTTGCGCTGTTGCTCCATCAATGTCATAATGGCAACGAGTTGATGACTCTGCACACTGTCTGTGTCTGTGCAGAGTTGGGAGCAAGCTCGGCACACAATTCGGTTTAACAGTGGTTCCATTGTGAGTCTACGAGCTTTTTTTTTTTTTTGGGGGGGGGTTCTTGTGTTCCCAACTCTCAAACCTTCGTTCAAACTTACAAACACTACGTTGGAAGTGGGATGATGATTGAGGGAATTTTTAATGGCAAATGTGCTGGGGGAACAACACGGTTGTTGGGAAATCGTTGAAAACCATTCAATCCAAGCATGAAAGATGGCAAATATAGGGAAATGAAATATTTAAGGAATATATATGGGGTGGAATTGGAAGGTTGGAGTACGAGTAGGCATGACTAACTTTCGATTAGGATTTTTTTCCTTTTCCCCGAAATCCGCGTGACACATCTCAATTGCTGATGCCCAAAAGCGTGACGTTTGCTTTAGGGACTTGTAGAATGTGAGCAGTAATTTCGGAAATTTCAATATGCGCCGGAAGCGTCGAGCTTTGAATGCGATGGTGCAGGCTTGGGCACCGGAAAGCCTAAGGTTGCATATCACGATCTTGTTCGCACCCTTGTGTGCCTCCAACGACTTGCACGGCCGCGGGCGTTGAAGGAGGAAATGAAAAATCTATAAATAAGCAAGCACTTTGTAACTGCTGACTTGCTGAATGGAATTCAGCAACGTTCGACTTTATGCCTGAATACCAGCTATAAAATTAATATTCAATTTTGAATCGCCTTGCTTGCATTTTTGCATATAATTTGATATTTGCTGAACGAAATGATTGATTGAACTTCAGTTCAAGTTCACGGTCAATTTGCATTTGCATATTCGAAATTGGTTGCAATTAAATTACTTTTCATGCAGTCTCGGCAATATTCTCGGAAATGTCAAACTGTTGAGCATGCAATATACAAAAATCTTTTATTTCTCCTGCATTACGACTCGGTTTATGGCCGAAACTAACTGTAAAGAGTACGTACGTCTGGCGTCTATTACTGCAATCCCGCTGCTTCCGTGGTTGAAAAAATTCACTTGGTTGCATGCAGCCCGCATTGAAGTAGTACTTCTGCTCTGATGCTCAACAGATTTCAGTTCTCCACTGACGGATTAACGATTTCATTGACCTCCTTTTGCTCTCCCGAGTGCGTTTGCTGGTGCAGCGTGCACATTGCGCGTGAAAATATCAATCCCAAAGTCGTAAAATTGCAGTGCTACGCAAACAAACTCTGTTGAACTCGAAATATTAAGCGCACCGCACACAACAACCAAACATCAACCATCACGATTGCGCAATCAGCGCACTGAATTCGAGCAACTTCAATTTCATTTTCAATCAGCGCTTATGCTGCGATTTAATAACCTTGAAGCGCGGTTAGCTTGTCGCGCGTGCAAATAATCTATCGATTATTGATTACACCTATCGCCGCCGGTGGCTTTCATGCACGCCGCGCGGTTTTCGCACTCTTGGGGCGTAATTTATGCGCTGTATGGTCTATCTCTGAGGCATGGACGATTTCTGAGTCGCACTGAGCTTTAAGTGCAGTGATGCTCGAGTGCTGATACGCTTAATAAATATCCATTTCAAGTTGCATGCATTGCGTAAACTTGAACAAATTTTTTCCGTCTTATAGCAGTGTGGCATGCAACGCACGTCGTTTGCACTGCTTTAAAACTCGTGGAATGATTTGAAGTGAAAATTTATCCGCACATTTATTTTACTTTATTGCACACCTCTTTGCCTCGGTACATGGTACTATCCTGAGGTAATATCCAGTTGCTGGCCTGGTCAAGAGAACCAGTTACGAACCGGTTCTCCACGCGCGCGCGCTCTCTTAATACCTTTGTGCTTTTATTGAACTTTTCGCACTTGTCAGTCGGTTGCAAATTGATGGCTAGATAAGAGCAGAAGATTTTTGCCCGTTGCAAGCGAATAATTTAGCTTCACTAATATTGTAGCACTTGGTAGTGCTGATCGTGCATTTTTTCTCCCACGCCAGCATACAGACAACAACACATTGTTAATGACCTTAATTTGTTAGCGGTTTAGTAATTGTTTACTGTGTGTTGCGGTTTTATGTCAAGCACAATCGATTGCAAATCTACCAGCGGTGCAAAGACACTGAAATAAAAAGTGCACTCTACCGATACCTTATGCGCAATTGCAATGATTTATTTACTCGGCTAACTTTGCTTCGCGTTTCATTGATTTTCTTTTCGCCTGCAAACAAATATGGTTAGTTGGTGTGCTTGATCCACGATGATGAGCGGGCAGAGTTGCTGCATGTTGATTACGATCAATTCCATTCTAATCTTGATCAGTATTGACGGATCCACCATATTTGAATCCATCGCAGCCTCACGTGTGCTCTACACGAGCACGCAGATTTACTGATAAATTCAAGGTTTGGCTTCGTTACGTAAAAATCTCTGATGCTCTGACCTCGGGAATGAATATGACGATGAAAAATTGCTCATTGCATAAGACTTTAGTCATAATTTACTGCCGGGCAATAGACAATTTCCATATTTTATATTTACAGCGTGCGCTCTTAATCAGATTGTTATGATTAAAATGGATTAAGAGAGTTTTCATAGCGATCGTGACTCTGGCATCGCGCACGTAGCAGCACTTAGCCTTGTTGCTAACGATGTCATGCCGCATGATTTACTTTACTGCCTCCAGGAGTAATTAAACACATTTCCTCTGCCGCTAGTTTCTATGGAATTCAATGCTCGGGTTGTCAGTTTGTTGTATGAGTCCTTCTTGAGGGGTTTTCGTAATTATGAATCCGTGGAACGTGTGAACTAGTTTCATTTCCTTCTTTTGTTGTTTGATGTCATTTTTGTTTTATTTTGGTTCATCCAATGCTAGATCGTAATTTACACTTTAATTACAAGCGTTGCTCGTAAAACTCACACTTTTCGTGTCACACTACGCGCTGCTGTTGACATCCGAATATCCCCTCGTTATTTCGTTTAATTACAAATCCTCGCTGCGTAATTTAGAGTGGGATTATATCAAATAAAATTCATGCTAATTGGGGCGCTTTGTTGCAGGAATCTGTGCGATCGCGAGTGGCGATGGACTTTACCGGCTCAGTGGGGCGCATCGTGGATGACCCTAAGGAGGCAAAAGCCATCGCGGTGGCAGAGGGCTACTCTTGGAAACGTCGGTGGCGGCCGACGTGCCGTGTGCCCAGCTCCCAGCAGATCCAGGGCATCGAGTCGGGAGTGCACATCACGCAGCCGTGGTTCCACAGCGGGATGAGCCGCGACCAGGCGACGGCGCTTGTCAACCGACACGGCACTGTTGACGGGTATGATTAATTTAATTGCGGGCGCGCATTAAAACATTCAACGCCCCCTTTCCGCTCGCGTTGATCCACCGAGCAGCCAAGAGCCTGTGAGGCTGTGCGGTGATAGCAAATGCATATTTCCGTTTAATATCATCCAGGTTGAAGTTCTGCATGACTGGGGCGTAATTGAAACATTTATTATTCATGGGAGGAACTTTGACGTAGTCTCCAACTTTGCGCCGTCCGACACCATGGCGAACAAACATTATTGTTTCGGTTCTCCTGGTCCATTAAAATGTTCTTCTACTTTTCCTGTCAGCAGCTTCTCACTTTAGTTTTGCTCCAAGAAAGAAAGAATAGATTTGCCACAGGTAGTACGCGCATATGGCAAATGCTAGAGGGTATAATTTGAGATGTGAACGTGAACTAGTTACCTTAAGGATAATTGCCGTGAAACTTAAAAACGTATAATTATCCGAGTCACAGTCGGCAAGGCAAGATCTAGGAGATTTCGCTTCGTCCGTACAGTTATGAGCTAAATCGCGCTTTTACGAGCGTCGCACGCGGGCAAATAAAACTTTTGCCTAGCAACAACGAGCTCAGAATGCGAATCTAGGCTTCGTGTTTTAGCATCCACCTTTCAATCACTACACCATTATAACGTTCGATTACGATTGCGCACATCGGCAATTGATTTGCAACAATTCTAGTGTTTCATGTTCTAATGAATTCCATTGTTTGCAGAGTGTTCTTGGTGCGAGAAAGTCGATCCAATCCCGGCGCGTTTGTTCTGACTTACAAATTCGGAGGCAAGGTGCTGCATGCGCAAATCACTCCTATCCTGGATCATGTCCGGGACGCGCATGTCTTCTCGCTGGACAGCGGCGTCACCAAGTTCTACGATCTGCTGCAGCTCGTCGAATTCTATCAGCTGAATGCCGGTTGCTTGCCGACACGGCTGACTCACTACGTCGTCCAGAGTACAAACATCAGCAACAACACGTCGAATAATACGAACGGTGTCTAACGGATGCCGGACGTCGCCTCTGTGAGACAACATTTCACATCCAAGCACAATTCGAAGAAACACCGACATACGGAGAGAGATATCATTAATGCGTGGTGCGCCCCAAACCAAATATTTCTACGACCAGTGGATTGGTGCGCCGACTATTTATAAGCGTGCACTGATTTGATAGGCTAACAAATTGCAAACAAACGGACTTTTATGAAAATTGATACAATTATTGTATATTGATTATAACGATTGATTTTATTTTTTTTACGATTTCTCGCCGTGTTTAAGAATGACGAGGGGTGGAAGATGTGGAGTAATTTCGATAGAAACGATGTCCAGTCAATACAAGTAAGACGAACGTGATAATTATCGTGTACTGCTGTAAATTTAATTAATTCGTAGCTAGCTAGCTAGATAGATAGATAGATAGATAGGTAGGTAGGTAGGTAGATAGATAGATAGATAGATAGATAGATAGATAGATAGATAGATAGATAGATAGATAGATAGATAGATATATTAGGAGACTGTTTATTTAATTGGCCGAGGTGGGCGACGAAAATGATTTGTGGTTGATTGTTGACGGTGAGGATCATGTCCAGTAATTATGTACACTGTAATTATTACCATTCGATGGAGAGTGGTGGTGAGTTTTTGAAGCTATTCGAATGTGAGGTGGCGACTGAACAAGTCAGTCGCACTATTATTTATTTATTGTATTCTAATTTACTCCTTCTCTTTGTTCATTGGAGAAATTCAGAGAAAGGAAATTCAGTATTATCTCATCATACAATGAAACATAATGAAACAGGGTGTTTTTTAACAAATAATGATTAACAATTTGATGACGATGATGTTGGAAGACAAGCAAGCTATGTATGTGTTGATCATTTAATAATCTCAAGTAGTTTTGTTTTTATATATTACGATAATCATATAATTAATTGAAGTTTGTTTGTTCGTAATTGTAGAGCAAAGGCTGTGGATTAAATAATTGATTGTACAAGTTTTCTCGTGCGTGAAAAAATGAATTCCAAGCAAACCAAGCACTTAAATGCAAATGAAGGTAATCCGATTGATTAGAAGGTCCTGGCGTGGAAACTTCAACAACTAACGACGAAGACAGACTGCCACAGCAAATCACAGAGAAAACAAAAAAAAGCCTTTCGAAATATTTAATAGGATACAAAATTATACTGCATTCATCAAACTAGTCTTTGTTGCCAGGACGTAAATCGTATTAAAATCACTTTTCAAGGAAGGGCACATGAAAATAATCATCACTCAATACCAAATAATATTGATAGAAATGACTTATGAAAGTAATTACGATGAAACCAAACTCAAATTGCAAAGCAAACTAATTTATCATATATATCAATGGGTGTATTAAGTTGGAGACATTTTCTATGAAGCAATACGTCTTTTCTAAAAAGTGAAACTAAAGTGAAACAAATCCGATAGATTTCTATTAAGTTGTAGTAGATGTGATAAATAATTTTAGAGATTTGTATAAAATGCGGAAATAATTACCGAGTGTAAATGTAATCTGTAGGGAACAAACTACGACACAATCAGACTTGTGTTGGAACTTATTAATTGCGAGAAATGTAGATTTAAATTGATTTATCAAGTGCTGAATTGTTTTTGTTCAAATAGTTCTGTAAGAGGCATTAAATTATTGTTTATGTAACACTACTAATCATAATGTTCGGTTAGTATTGGATCCTTATTCGTTCTTTGCACTTTGTTTACTGTATACAGTGTAATATGTATGTAATTCTTCAATTTCTGATGAAAAACAATAGAATTTAGTCATAAGCATGGCTAAAGTGCATCTACATAACAGTTCATGTTTTATTAATGCATATTCAAGACAGGAGTGAACTGTATGTATCATGTTCAATAAAAACATAATTTATGATGCTTCAGAAGGATTATCTATCCATTGCATATGTGCGAAGACTTAGTAGAATTCGAATTTCAGGAAAATAGAAATGAACAGCTTCACCAGCTTCACTTTGAGTTGTCCGTAACTGATGTGGGGGATGTGGGTAATACCAACCAATAAAAATGCCCTAGCTAAATTATATTTTGAGCGTTTCAAATATTTGCAGTGAAAACAATAACTAACACATTAATATATTATGTTAATAAATGTTTTCAATATATTTAAAATACAAATTACAGTACATATCTAGTCTGTATGAAAATTAGCAAAATTAGATACTTTTCTGATGGTAGCACTGTGAAACAATACTAATAAAGCAGCGACAATTCTAACCTTAAAGGAAATAAATAAAGTAAACAAATATGTACTGTAATATAATACAGTGCATTTGAGCGTGCAATTAGTACCTAGTTAATTTTAATCAGGCGCTAGACTTTGTAAATCACTCCAACTGTCAACTTGGTACAATAAATTAAGAGGATTTTTAGATAGTTTGGGTTTTACATCTTTCTAGACTCTCTGAAATGGGGAAAACCAATTCAACGCAAAGAGGTGGCGACTCGTCCAGTTCTGATTCACCAGATTTACCGAATTTAGTTCCCTTTGTTAGTAAGTAGTAAATGGTTAATAATTGGTAATAAGTTGACATTTCCATCAGTCATATTATGCTCATTTGCAATTACTGTTATTGTTATATCTAGATAAACCAGAAAAAAGTTCCATGATGGAATATCATACAGATGCAATTGGTGCTTCAGGTGGTACTTTGAACATCAAACAAATATCTGGCAGCGCTGTGTCTATGATTTGTAAGCTATTAGATCAATATGAGAAGGTAATTAGGCAAGTTTATTTGTTACTGGTATCATTAATATCTATTTTGTAGATTTCAATTGTTTATTTGGTTTCCAAAGATTACATTACTGCAATTTCAACCATGATTAAACTTGTAAAGAATGAACATGAGTTTAGTATATTCCTGTCAGATCAAATTAAAAGTTTGGATTCAACATATAAACTGATTGAAGCTTTGTGTGTGATCCAAAATTATGAAGTACTTGAGCAATTGGGGTATCACAAAAAAGACTTATATAGGGATTTTTCACCTTTAACTTATGCCTGTGCAATTTACATTGATTCAACTAGGAAATTATGCTACAGAGTGATGGAATGTATGGCACCAAATGAAGAAGGGCCAATACTAGAATTGATCAAAGAGGATTTACTACAGAATAATATTCCTATTGCAAATTATCCATACCTGGAAATGACTTTTGCATATTTGTTTGAGAAGGATTATGTAACTGATATGGATCTCTCTAATTTAGTAAAACACTTTAAAGCAAAGGAAATGGACAGGTATGTTGATATGCTAACTATAAAACAACAACCACTGTCAATCCTGTCACCATCAAGACCTAGAGAACAAGTAAGTCTGAATCTCTATTGTGAAAGTCAAGTGAATATGGACAAAACAACTGAAAATATGGATGCTTCACCTTCATATGAGTATTCCACACACACACCAAAAAAGATCTATAATAATCCTCTGGGAGCATATCCTATGGATCTGTGTAATCCAGGAGTTGTTTTGATTATTGAAATAATACACTTCTTTGAGGATCTTAATGATAAGAATAAGGTAATGTATTCTTCTACATTCTCACTTACTATTCACCATTACATTGTGTATTGATGGTTTTAGGATAAGGTTATTCAATCAGAAACAGCTCTGGAAGTGAGAGATGGGAGTAAACATGATTCCACACGACTGAAGAACATTTTTAATAGGTGTGGGTTTCATGTTATTCATAAAGTTGACCTAACATGTGACAATATGCTGAAATGCATTGTGGATGTAACTCATGGGACAGTAAAAAAAGAGCATTCAAGTTTTATTTTGATTTTGCTTTCACATGGGCAAGAAAGTAGGTTGCATTTGTTCAATGATTTAATATGTTAATATATAACATATATTCCCCATTTAGATGAAGTCATTGGTTGCAACAGTATTCCATTAAATGTAAACACAATAAAACAGAACATGAATTCTAGAGTTTTAGAAGAGAAACCAAAGATTTTAATTATTCAAGCGTGCCAGGGAAATGAGGTAATAACAGGTAAGTGTGATCTGATATGGGTTGTTATGATACCCTATTTCTACTTGTCATTGCTATTGTGTAGTTCACACAGAAGATATTCAGACAGACGGGCCACGTAATTCTAATTCTGCAAGACTACAATCATCCCAGCAACCCTGGCAGAAGCACATTTTTGAATTTTGGTCTACAGTGCCAGGATATGTTTCCTTCCGAAGTATACGACATGGATCTTGGATGATACAGATCCTTTGTGATGTATTGGAATCGGAAGATTATCAACAGTAAGTTTGTTTAGTTTTACTTAGGTCCTGTTTAAGTGAAGTTTTTTATTTTGTGTTGCAGAGAATCATTTGTGGATATTTGCACAGAAGTAAACAGAAGATTGAATAAAGAGCGATGGGTAAACAAAACTACCAAAGGGTGGAATGTAATGCTGCCCATTTATAGCTCAACACTGGATAAGAAATTTATTTTGCCTCCATTGCACCTATAGATAGTTGTTATATGTTTGATATAATTTATGTTTACGTGTGTTGTTATCATCTTTGCTTGCATGAGATTCGGTAAAAAATAATTTTAAACTATTGTATTTAAAGAATAGATTTTATCATTTTGTATTAGACTTATATCAATATATCAAATACTAACTTGCAAGGTAATTGACATGTGCGCCGGGTTATGGGGAAACATCAAGAGCTGTAAATTGGTTGCCTTATATCGCTTGAACAATTGCACGAAAACGGGCGCATACAGTAGCTAGCGTTAAAAATTTATGAGCAGGCAGGTAGTATGTAGAAATTGATCGCACGTGACTGGAACGTCGTACTTCGTGCTGGAACAGACGTACATTAGATTGGATTGCAAATTTTGGCATGCCTGAGTCACCAGTCCCAACATGTTGTATGTAATATTTCATTGATGAGTTGGCTGCTGGTAACGTTTCTGTTGTCCTGATAACTTTACAAGATTATAATTAATCACCATTTTTCCACAAGGAAATGCACTATTGTGCGTAATGCCACCCCCCTCCTACTCCCAAAGTGGCAAAGAGTATAAACAAGAGATTTCAATAAATATTAAATATGTTAACAACATTCAGTGTCCATATATTACTTCTTTGTGTATAAAATCTGTGTGGATGTACTCAACAATGTACATTTTCTTGCTCAAGACAATTGCATTACAGTATATACACTGTTAAATTGCATAGCAGTCATTGCTCTAATCATTGAATCATAGTTTAAATAACAATCTTCATGTACCTACGATTAGAATGTGTGAATAAATTAATTCGGCTTGTTTAAATGCCCAAGTATGAGCAAAACATAAACGTAAATATCAACACGACGAAGATGATAAGTATTGCAATCCATAGTGGAATTGAATCTGAAAAAAATCACCATTTAATATACCTACAATAATAACAGTAGCAAGCACTTTACTTACTTCTATAAGGTAAGCTATGAATGCAAACTTGATTATCTACAGAAATTGAAACCACGGCCGCTTCGGATATACTAGTGACAGCGTGTTTTTCAGTCGAGACAGGAAGGAACTCCAGACCAGTTACAAACATGCTATGTGCACCCGGAATGTGTAAAACTCTCTAAAAATTGGCAAGTTATCAACTTCTTCAAATATAAGTTTTTCATGGTAACTTACTTGTAAACTAAACGCGATGTAAATAGAAACAGATCCACTGAACATCGTCCCTAATGCCACAAATCTACCATCGTCTCTCACAGCCAACGCTGAGAGACTTTCGTCAATCGTTGCTGCCTTCACCAGCGTTGCATCTTCTGATGTCCATTTCTGTAGATAAGACTTCTGTTTCTTTGCCAATCCAGTCGGATTTGCAAGCATGAATAGCGCGCTTTTCTTCTGTACTTCAATTGGGCCAAACCTGCACCGCTTGTATAAATAACTAGATCCCTTGGGTTGATCCCATTTCAATTGATCTTGCTGCTTTCCTGTCTTTACATTCCAGAGTATAGCTAAGCCATCTTTGGCTACTGTCACTACTGTGTTTGTAAATGGACAGAAGTCAATGTCATCAATTTCTTTTTTATGTCCTGCAAGTGTTTGCATTTGTTGTAAGGCAGGGAATTTCCATAGTCTAACTTGGCAATCAACACCTCCTAATAATAATTCATTAATAATTTAAACAGAAATGCTTGGTAGTGAAATTACCTGTAGCCATTATTTTGCCATCATGTGAAATCCTCACCACTCTTTGTACTGGTTCTTCAGGGTAAAAATCAGTATTTACACTATCACCTGGCTTAATAACAAAAGTTATACTCTTATTATTATTGTTACTAAACTTCTTAGATTTAACTTTTGAATGTCTTCTCTCATTATTAGTCGATGTTTGATCATTCTCAGAATTCCTCCTACATCTGAGTCCATTGACTTTTGCAGAATCACCTATAGTCTCTATGCACTCATCTACAACCAGTTCAGAATGGACACTATATAACTGGCATTGGCTTTCTTGTCCAGCAACAACATATGTGTGTTTGTTGTTACTGAATGTAGCGCAGTTCATTACTACACTTGATCCAGTTTCATGCCTAATAATTTCTTTAGCAACAAACTTTTCCCCATCATGATATACTTCATATATTTCCTGTAAAGCAAAATGCAACCAATTAGTATAGCACTAAGTGTATTCTCAAAAGGACTTACAAATCCATTGTCAACTCCTGTTTTTGCAGTTCCGCCGCCTCCGCCTACGAGTATGTGGCGGCCAGTCAACATTTGCACCGTATACAAAGGAAAATTTACTTTAGCTATTAAACCCGTGCGATTTCTACGTGTTGGAGCCATTCTAGCTAAATAATTCACAAATTATTTGTATTCTTCTTTGGTCCACGTAGATAACCCTAAAATACCAACCGAACTGTTGTCATGACGTCATTTGCTTCACTTGCTCGTGAAAAGTGGGGTGCGTCGATGTAGCAGTGATCGCCCCGACTGGCGTGGAATATCGTGGCGAATTTTCAAAGCAAGAAAATACGTTAGTTAACCAAAATATTTATTCTGTTTAAGTAACTTACATCACAATTAAACGTTATTTGCTTCAGATTGTGCATTATGAGTTTACAAAAATCTTCATTTCGACTTGGAGCAAACTTAAATCAATCCAACATTAGCCTTTGTGCATCCAGATCTCTTCAAGGATCTACAACCTCTTTAAACAGCACAATATTATCAACTGCTTCAAACTATATTACCGGGCTTTGGGAAGAGAAACTATCTCATTTTGAAGAGCAACTAATTGTTGGAAAATACTTGCAGCTATGCCTAATAGACCAGATAATTCAAGAAGAAGTAATGGAACATGAGTCAATATATGATGACAAGCTTAGTGAGTTATTAGACACAGCCACTGATCTCGAAGTAGAAGAATCTGCACTGCAGACACAACTTTCTTTAATTGAAATGCAGGAACAATTGAATACAAAATGCAATGACTTGAGGCACCATGTAGAAAGTACATCAAGCATTATGTGCACCCAAGCTAAGCAATGGATTACTACTTTACTTCATTTGCTAGAAAAAGCTTCAAATAAATTATATCTAACCAATGTGAATCCTTTAAAAGGTCAAGAACAATTTGATGCACTTGAACTGTTAATATTAAATTGTTCTATTGAATGCAGTCAATTTCTATGTAGTGCAGCACAAATTGAAGTACTAAGAGAATTGAAAATTAGTCTTCTTGAATTGGAGAATTCTATATTAAAAGTGGAACAGTATTGTCCAAAGATTGCAAGTGTGAATGATGAGATTGGAGGACTTGTTTTGAAGACTTTGAGTGATGAATTAGCTGAGTGGACTATTAGATAAATTAACTCTATGTTGAATTATATTTATATTGAATGTAAAATTTTTCTGTGCAATGTTCCATTATTAACAAGTTTTAATTATTAATTTTAATTAAGTAAAATAGGAATATTTTATTTGATGTGAATTCTATTGTGTTGCTACATTATCGCTTCATCACCAGTCGGATACTTCGGTAAAAAAAAGCGAGACAGAAAATGTTGTCTTCTCCCTCTCTGCAGCTATGTCAAGCGTGGTGGCATAACTTACATGGACGATACGGTATATTCAACCAAAGCATAATTTGTGCGTTATGACTACAGCAGCCTGTTGAGGTGCGTTGGTTCAACAGCGTCTTGCACTTTAACAATAAAGTTACGAAGGTAAAATTCGGCTATTATTGACTTATAGTCAATAAATACATAGAATCAGTCAACATAATCTAAAGTATTATAACACTGTAGATCAACTCTTATTTCCGGAAATATTGTCAGGATTTTTAATTAGTTTAAATCATGCGCCTGGTAACTGAAGCGTAGCGCAATTCTTTGGATATTGAATTGCGTTTAAATTTTTAATTTCCAAAAA
>JAODGC010000001.1:3702165-3771848 GCA_027574925.1 Ecitoglossa quadriceps | reverse complement strand
ATATAGAAAATACTTTGTACTCAAAATCAACAAAATTCTTAAAGTTGTAAACATAGAGTCGTGTCTAGTCAAACATTTCAATCGTGTTGAGGTACTGGATGATAACATACATGAAAACTATTAGTTAACAATGTAGGTGTCGATTTATTGCAAGCAGCCGCAAATTAATTGCTAGAACGATGAAAACCTTTAAATGTGCTACCCAATTTATTTTTACATCCAAGCTTATAGTTTTCGCAAAAAAATTATTATGAATGTCTACAAACAAACAAGAAAAATCTAATTAAAAATGTTACCAACATCTAAATGTTTATTATCTGTTTAGCCTCACTAGACAATGTCCAAACAAAGTTTAAATTGCAAGTATATCCACTCCTATAACGCAAATTAATGTTTGCTTAATTAATATTGGTTGTGTGCGGATGCTGCAGCAATAACACAGGCACAATTATCTTCCTTACGTATACACTATATTAGACACTCGTGCAAACAAAGTGAGTCTCCTAAAGCAAACATTAATCGCGTGAGTCAATGACTGCCATTTCGGCGGCGTTCTTTTATTACCTATTAACGAAAGTACCGATTAGAAACATCGGAATTCACCATGTCCCAATTCACTTAATGAGATTGGAACAATTTACAATAATGATGTTATGACACAATTAATATGCCCTTTTGCAGGACAATGCGAGTTATCAACGTGCAAAACAAAAAGAAAGATCTAAAAAAGTTCTTGCTCTACAATTTTTATGGATGGGGTGTTCCGGTGTTATTTTGCGGAGTAGCTGTAATTGTCTACAACACGAAGTGTTTACCAGATGCTTTTGTCCCACATATCGGGACTATAAAGTGCTACTTGGAAAAACGTATGTACATTTTTTATGATTTTCTTTTTTTTTTCTTTTAACACAATAAAATATAATTTTAGCGGACGACTCATACGACGCTATTGTTTACTTCATCTTTCCGGAGTGTACAATGATACTTATCAACTTGTTATTCTTCATTAAGACCTCAATTTATTGTTATAAAGTTAAAAATGAAATTCAAAAAATGCGTGGTGCAATTGGCGATGACAAAGAAGCAAGGCAACGACGATTTAATGATGACAAAGAAAAGTACACAGATTTAAATTTGATTTCTTTTCATCTAAATTACAATTTGTTTCAGGTTAATTATGTTGGTGAAATTATTCTTAGTTATGGGTATACCATGGACTTTCGAAGCAGTATCTACAATAATTCCATTCAGCCGAACAATATTCTTAAAGTACGTGGAAGCAATTGTTGACTGCTTCAATGGTGCGCAAGGTAACACGCCACGATTTATTTCTAAAGTTATGCTACAGCTATTGCAATCACACGGCGAGTAGCCATACCATGCGCTTTATATTTCTAACCATGAGCTTGCATTACAGGAATCATCATCTTTTGTATTTTTATTCTTAAGAAAAAAGTTTGGACTTCAATTCAAACTCGCTTTGGAATCACCCCAGTTCGAAGAGTGTCCGAATTTAGTACAGGTATTACCACAGATTTAACCGCCGCATCTGGTAATGGAGCATCGGACTTTAACGCTGTTACGCACAAATCGCACACAATTATGTGAAGTAGTAATTACTAAAACGCTTTAATTTACGCACATACTCTGTGAACGGTCCTCCTGGGTCCTTTGTCCTCTGTGAATACACATGCATGGCGTTTTGATAGGTTGCAATGGTTTTCAAAAGTGTTGGACTACTTTTAGGTTTGCTGCGATGCACGCGACGATTATGCAAATTTATAAGAAAACCGCACCAAATTAGTGGTAGTGCAAACATTACAAAAGTATCAAAATGAAGGAAAAAGTTGCTGCAGATGCTAAATTTATATAAATACCAAGAGACTAGTAATTATATTGTGCCATTTATGCTTAATTAGAGAAAACTTTTATATTATATATGGATGTTTATGGTACTATTAGAAAATAAATGTTGTAAAAGCAGACAAAGACTTTAACGACTCGCAGTTTGTTGCTAAATCAATTGAAATTCAAAACACGTATAAATATTATAAAATAACCTTAGGAAACGTGATAAAACTGTCAGACTTGTTAGATATTCAAAGCATTTCCAGAATTTTTGCACCGTAATTTGCGCAATTTTGTACGTAATCTACTAAGCGATGTGACAAGTTAACTCATTTTCTTGGTGGAAAAACCTACAAACACATTGTTCAAACTTAAATCCGATCAAGGTGAATCCACCTTTAGTCGTTATTATCTACTATACCAGACAAGACTGCAATAAGTTAATATAAAATATTTTAAAATGATTGCAACTATTAAAACAAGTAATAATCATATCTATTTCCTACTAATTTCAGCTTCTATTTTACTTAAAGTAAACGGTACAAGTGAAAATGTATTATTCCTCGATTCTAATTTCGCAAACCTTCCAAAATGTTGTCCTTTAAACTCCGCACTTCAATCAAATCCTTTTCAATGTACATCAGACAAAATTCGATTTACTCATTTTGAAATTTCGTCATCGAAAATTATCTCTGACAGTAAGAATTTTGATAAAACATGTGTTAAAAGCGACTGCATTGATTTTATCAGTATCATAAAACCTGATAAGCAAATAAAATGGAAATTGGTTCGCGTTATAAACTGTGAAATTAAAGAACATTTTATTAATTATTCTTATTTCCCAAAGTGTTGTCCTAATAATCATGTATATTACAATCTAAACCACAGTTGTATTAAGCAAGATGAAGATGTCTACTCCTTCCGTGGTAATCTTCAAGTAATCATCATGAGTTTATCAGATTGTAAAGGTGACAACGCAATTGTTGATTTTCAAGAAACTTTTCTAATTAATGAAACTGATAAGAGGGCATTAGTTGGCCAACATACATTTCAACAAAAATCATACTGCGTCGATGAAGAATTTTTAACGAAGAAACCAATTCTACGTGGTTGCACGACAAGTTATGACGCGTGTATTAAAATAAAAAAGCGTTGCATAAAAAAATGTTGTCCTGATGGTGAAATCTACATGAAAAGAGAAGGTAGAGGTATTTGTACTCCTTTTTACACAGCGAGTTTCAATGTTTCGGATAATCCAAGGTTTAAACCTTCAGGTAAATCGGAATGAACGCACTTAACTAATTAGTTGTTGCTTATTTCTATTGTAATCTTTAGATACTGATTATGGTATTCTTTTCTCAACCAAGTTATCTAGTAAATACAGAGCAAAAGAAGAACACAAATTCTTTGTTGACGAATTCGGTTACTTCCACACTTTGATGTTCGGCGATTGGATTTTATTAAATCAAAGCGACGCTACTTATTGTGTCGAGAATTTTCTCGACCAACACAAAAAACTTGCGCAATACATTTTCCTACAATTCGTGGAAAACGTTTACTTCCATTATGAAGTACTCAAGTACTATATTCAAGGATACATTGCAGCAGTTTCAGCCGTATTCTTTCTAATCACAGCTGGTTGTTACGCATTTGTACCTGTCTTACAGAATCTACATGGAAGATGTATCCAGATGTATTGTCTTTTCGCTGGAGTTGGATATATAACATTGGCAATAATACAAATTGCACCTCCGCATTCCAATGTAGCACTTTGCACTTCACTCGGTACGTACCAAAAGCAAAATATTTTTCCTTTTTTTTTTAAATAAATATATCAATTACGTGATAAACATGTCGCAAAGTATTGAAAGCAAGGAATAAAAATAGACTTGATTTGTAAGAATGATAAATAATTATCTTGTTTTCAAGGATTTGTAATTATTTTCGCGTTTTTGGGGTCATTTTCATGGATAAATGTTGTTTGCTATGATATGTGGATCGCATTTGGGTACGTAAGATAACTAATTATGTTATTAAATTAACTTAGAGTGATTTAGAACACACCTTAATCTATAAAATAATTTTAGAACTGTAACGACCACCACCAGTAACAAACAGAAACAAAGTACTACAAAATTAACCTACTATCATTTATATGGATGGGGTGTGCCTGTCGTTATCACATTATTAACTATAATTAATTACAACCTGCATATATTACCAGAATACTTAATTCCACACGTGGGTGTTTTCACTTGTTATTTTGACCGAGGTAAAACTACATTTAATCAAGGTTTTTTGCACTCTACGGTTAATTTGGTTGATTAAATTTCAGTCGAAGGAACTTACGATTATATCCTATTCTTTTTACTTCCTGTTGGGGTAATGATCTCAATCAGCATAGTACTTTTCGTTAAGACCTCAATTTATTGTTATAAAGTAAAGAAGGAACTTAAAAACGTGCAAAATTCTGACAAAACCAAAACGAAGAAGAAACCTTTTCTTGATGATAAAGAAACGTAATAAAATTGAATAAATTATGAAAAGAACTTTACTAAGTACTGCTTTGTTTCAGACTTCTCATGTTGTTGAAAATTTTTATCGTGATGGGTATTCCATGGACTTTTGAATTTATTTCATCCACAATGGCATTTCAAACGAGTACATCATTTCTAATAGTAGAGTCAATTTGTGACTATTTCAATGCACTTCAAGGAGTCATAATTTTCTTCATTCTTATTGTGAAAAAAAGAGTTTACTTATCGATGCGTGGACGTTTAACTACAATGTCTAAAACAGCAATTACACGTAATGCAGCATTAACCACGTATGGCAAAAAGCAAAAAAGTCTAAACATAAGTAGACTTAACACACCGAATTGATAAAAGTAAGTTAAATCTAATATAGATTTTTATTGGATGCCTACTATATTGTTTTAAAGTAAAGACCAATGATATAGTTGCGTTTTATGTTAATTTTGTAGTCATTCGTATGTTTCAATAATGACAAAATTCTATCTATCCACTTCTATAACAAACTTATTAAACTGATAGCACGTTGCTACTTGGTTCACATGATTAAATTGATTAAGAAACAAAATTAAAGTGAACCAGGTAAAAGTAATCAGTCCTTTAAACACGTTGGCTGCAAATCATCTAGAACAAACCAACATGCCCTGATCGATCGTCTTATTGGCCCGCCTGTTTACACGAGCGTTTCTACGCTCCAGGACCTCGCAATCCACACTTTCCGTCGGCAGCTTATTGCGAACCATCATTAGTCGTCTAGCCTCCCACAACCGTCGCGCAATGTCTGTCTTACAAATCTGTGGTCTTGCGTTAGTAGTTCCTTGCCTAGTGTGTCTGGTAAATACTTCAAATGTCACCGACATATCAAGTGCACTGATTGCACTTCTCGATCTCAATGTCTTCCATCGCTTTCGAGATAACACGCTGATAAACTCCGCGAAATGCTGCCCGCCCAATGAGCGCCTGATCATGAGCGATAATATCATCCGTTGCTCATCGCGGAACATCACAAATGATACATTTGTAGTGACTTCTACATTGATATTGAATAATTCATACAAAGAGATTAATATTAGTGATTGTGCTAACGGTGTTGATTGTGTGGATTATATTGAGAATGGCAGCGAATGGAGTTTGCTTCGGTTATTTGGAAGACAAGAATGCAAAGTTGAAGAAGTCAAGGATGTTAATTACTTCCCAAAATGTTGCCCGCTTGCTTTCAGCTATGATAAGCAGAGACACAAATGTATACCAAGTAAAGAACTGCCTTTAAAAAGTTTCCAAGTGGTCAAAGTTGGCATATCAGATTGTCCCATTCATGATTTTGCTGTGGTTGATTTCGAAAACAATGGAGATTTGAAGATTGATGACAGAAAGACTCTAACTTTAGGAGGGCAAAGTTTTAATCACGGCCAGTATTGCGTTGATACTGACCCAGAAACAAGAAAGCTTATTGTGAGAGCTTGTTTGAGAAGCCAAGATGCCTGCGGAGATTACTCATCGAAAAAGCGTTGCTTGTGGAAGTGCTGTCCACATGGTAAAATCTACATTCAAAGAAAAGACAATCAAGGAAGAAGGATAAAGAAATGTGTCTCAAGTGTAAACTCAGAATTAAATCTTAATTTAACGCAAAATATTGTACAAAATCCGGATGGTAAATATCACATTATTTAAATAACTCATTATCACAACTTCAATGAATATACAATTTTAGATTATGATTTTGGCATAATAGCTGCTGATTTATCCAAATATAAACAATTCAAACTCTCTAGAAAGATGCCCTTTAAAATAAACCAACATGGCGACGTGGAGACAACAATTGATTTTGTTATCCGCCAGTTTAGCTCAACTTCAATGGTGTACTGCATTGAGCAATTAGAAGTTGACAATTTTACAACGCAACATATTTATTTATTTGCATTTAGTGCTGTGAATACCACTGAAATCTTAAAAAGCATTGTTTTATTCGCATCTGCATTGTTTGCAATTTTGACAGTTTTATGCTACGCAATTCTACCGGAAATGCAGAACCTCCATGGGAAATGTATTATGATGGAGTGCTTGTTTTTATTGCTAGGCTCAGCTATTCTGTGTTATACAAAGGTTTTTCCAGCATCAAAAACATTTTTTTGTACGTGTTTAGGTAAGTTAGTGATCAAACTGTAGTCAAACTAAAATGGATTGTCTTGCATAATTTTCTGCTATATAATGATGAACGCATTAAAATCCTTATATTCCAGCATATGGGACAATTTTTGCATTCTTGGGACTTTTCGCATGGTTAAATATTATTTGTTTGGACATGTGGATGACATTCGGGTAACTACTGCTTTTTATTTGACTTTGTTTTACCTTGGAAGTTGGCAGAATTTTCACAAGTGTGGAATAAGCGTGTAAAACGATTTAAAGTGTTGTAAACACTCGAGAGATGATTTATTTTTGATAAAGCGTCATCATCCGTTATGGGGAAACATTTTCAGACTATATATCGTCTTAAAGCAAACTAAAGTATAATTGAATTTTAGAGGAAAACAATTTGGCCACGTTTATATCTTTTATCATTTTCTGCGCTTCAAAGAGTTGAGATTGAAAAATTTCGTTAGAATATGACCAAAATAGAATTCATTTGTAAAATATTTACCACCAAACAGTGATGGGTTCCGTTTGGTGCCTTACGGTAATGCAATGTTTTATCTCAATGCAACGAGAGTTCAATCAAGAGGCAATCTAGCTGTGTATGCATCTCAAGTTTTCAATTAGATTTCCATTTCAATTTTCTCAGCTTTTGAGTGAACACAATTTTTTATCAATCATTTCATCACCTAAATTAACGTTCATCGCCACAATCGACGCTAAACGCGTCACAATAATTCATCACTCGCAATTTCCACGCCAGCCCTGTTTTATTGGCATTTAATTTGAGACGAGCTCATTAGTTTTATATGTCGCGCATTGTTATTGCTCGTTAACGCGCCATGAGTGTGTGGACGACTCATTAATTTTTAATTAAATTGCCCTAATGCCATTACGTAGCGCTTGATAAGAATGATGATTAAATGTTGCAATAGATTGCTTTGTGGCTATGAAACAATATTAAATTGACTCACTCAACGTGATGTTTATTGAAATTGTGTTTAGAATGAAAAAATACACCTACGGAAATTACATGACGCACATGTTGGTAATGTAAATATTTGATCATATTGTGTGCTTCAATTCATAGAAGAAGTAATATGTTAATGTAGATATTATGCGAGGTTTTGTAATAGATTGATAATTATAGGTAATTCTAGGGTTGTAAGAAGCTTCAAAGTGAAAAACAAAAAATCCGAACTGAAGAAATTTCTTTTCTACTGTTTATATGGGTTTGGCATTCCTACAACCTTCGTTACCTTCATAATAATTGCAGAGAGATTAAATTTTCTACCTCAATCTATAACACCAAAGATTGGTAATAAAAAATGTTACTTTGATAATGATCAGTGTAGGTATTTTAACGTTCCGCATATGCAAAACCCATTTTCAATGTTAATTTGATTTTTTTCTAGTTTGGAGTGGTGACTACATCTTATACTTCTTGATTCCCATGTCTGTGATGTTATGTATCAACATATTCCTATTCATCAAAACAATCATCTATTGCATTAAAGTAAAAAATGAAATTCAAAAGTTGCGCAATTGCAGTACCAATGAGAAAACTAAGAAAACTCATAATTTTAACGCTGATAAAGAAAAGTACTTCTTCATCTACCGTCACAAATGATTAATTAACTAATTTCCGTTTAATTTCAGAATGATAATGCTGTTGAAACTATTCCTAATCATGGGCATTCCTTGGATATTTGAAATGATATCATCATATATCTCATTCAAAAGACATTGGATATTAATTGTACTCGAAGTTGTCATGGATACAATCAATTCAGCTAAAGGCATTATAATTTTCTGCATTTTTATCCTCAAAAGAAACGTCCTGAATTTGTTGGCAATCAAATTTGGAATTAAAACGGAAGCAAGACGTGGTAGTGAGTTGACTAGCCTCAATACAATGACAACAACAACACATTAATTGGTTTATATAGATTGAACCATGCTAAACAAAGCGGTGCTTGGAAAAGTTGACATTTTGATCTTGCAAGGCCAAATAATAAGTGTAGCATTGCTTTAAATGTGTTTATGTATGTATATTTTACAAATATTTGTGTGCTATTAATGTGTAATGTATTCCTCTATAAGTAATTACCGCGTTCAAATGTTTCAATTGTTCTAAAACCTACATTTAAGAACTTAAATCCCACTTTTTCTATATTGTAGAGAGTAAGGTAAGAATAGAGTAAGAATCCTTTTACATTTTCCAGCTTTGTTTCTGTTAGCCGCTATCAGATGTCGTGCTCAATCCCAAAACAAATATTTTCATCAGTACTAATTAATTTCTATTTTAGCAATTTGATATGAGCACTAATTATAGCGATGCAATAACAAATACATAATTGAGTAATTTCTGATTAAGAATTTAGTGATGAGGGTGTTCCAACAACAATAATTTTACTTTGAAAGAAATTTCAAGTTTCGATGCTTTAGACATGCTGAAAAATAAAAAAACTTTAATTGTGTAGAGTGTTAAAATGCTCAAACTGCAGGACGATGAGTATAAAGCACCAAAAAGGCATAAAAATATTCCAGTTTATTATAGCTGACGGAGCATCAAACGTTCAAACTTTTCCAACTTCTCTAGGATCTTGCTATCAAAACTCAACTCTTTTCCGTGTATGGCATCTCCACAGTACACCCCAATGCATGACAGAGGCTCCAAAAACTTAAAGTTATAGGCGATTAAAACTAAAGGTTAAGCCAAAGACGTGCAAACAATAAGAAACGCAGAAATCAAATATAGTAAAGGTAAGTCATAGAAATGTCAATGCGTTGTCGGATGCACATTCTATTGGCGCATATTCCACAGTCTCCACCGGGCTGAAAAACAGCGGAATTATGAACGAAAGACAAGCAGAGTTGGACACGAGTGCACTCGCCGCGGGTCGAGGCTTGAGCTGGATCGCTGCGTGAAGGTTGCCTGCATACCCGCCACCGCCCGCTGCCTTTGTTGCCGCCAATATTTGCTTCTCACTTGCTCGCATGCCGCCGATGGTATCGATTGGCATCGTGTGCGGCTGCGTCACGCAAGATGGGGATGGAGCGTGGCGGATACTGCACGCGGCGACAGCATCCCTGCGACCCTGGGACGCGTTGCAGTACTCCGCCAAATGCCGCGAACGTCGGTGGTGGTTGTCTAGAGCGGATTCTGCGTTAGTAGGGGGTGGTGAAAGTTGTACTCCCGCGCGCATTGTGCTACGCGCCGAAAATTGCCGCAACTTTTAAACACGCGAGCGAAGAAAAAAGTTAGGCAAAATAATTAATATTAGTGTTTAAAATAAAAATCAATGGATAATTATTGCAACTTTAAAAAGTAAACAAAAAGGTAGGTAATATAACTTGAGACAGTCATAAAATATTTGGCTTAAAATCAAGAAGAAAAAGAATTAAAGTTTCAACATCAAATTCCTATAGGTAACTCAAGTTTTTAAGTTTGTCCTGTCGACACAATATAGAAAATGTGCGCCCAAGCTAAGAGCATTTTACCCGAAAACTTTTACCCTCTCTTGGGATGCATGCTACCTCCGCCAAACACAGCGCACCTTCGCCCTAACGTGCAATAAGTTAGCGACGCACGCAAGTCTCCATTCATGAGCATTTCCTCTCCAGTTTTGTACAAAATAGACAAATCGTATTTAAACGAATGGAAAGGATTTTGATTGCTTTCAAATCCACATTCAAAGAAAAAGAAAAATATCCTAAAATGTAATAGCAAACCTAAACGCAAGGAAAAAAATAGACGTAGCCATGATTTAATTTGGTATTGAATTAGTTGTTGACTTGATTATAAATAATACAAAAGTAAATTAATGAATATAATATTGTATGTTGTGTAATAAAACCGAAAAATTATAGAATCCTCTAAGAATGAAAGGGTAACTCTGGTTTCATATTAAACGCAATCAAAAGTAACTCTGAGAATTATTTATACTTCATAGAAATATTATTTTAATTTATTAAAATATAACTCTAAGCCAATTTTATAAACTTTACTGAAGTAACACGTACCTAAAATGTTGATCCTTTATGTAACACATTCCATGAAGCAAGTAATAAGATGAAAATTGTTGACTGCACGACAGGCTGCACCATCAGCATCAGTGGTGGCGGTAAAAGTCCATTAAATTTATATTAAGGATTGCGTTAGCAGTGGAAAGTTGCACGCGGAGCGCGCGCGGTATTCATTACAGCCGACGATTTACGGTGTCGGCGGCATCAAGAATTTGCCCCTGTATTATACCATCTCCAGCTAATAGCAAATGTCAGTCTAGTTGGTTAGCATCTGATAAGTTAACCAAGCACGACGCTACATTCCACCGCCTCCGGCGCATTATGTGTTGCGCATAAATATTTAGCGATTCTTGATTTGTACTGCATTACAAATTACTTAATTCAACGCGTGCTGTGTAATTGCAGGATTACTTTGTTACTTCACAATATTAGTATTTCTAGGATAAGGAACGGGAGTACATGATGGTAGAGAAAAGCTTTTTAATGGATACCTCGATATACATAACAATCTGGGCGTATAAAGTAGTATAAAGTGATCGATTGAAAAACCTTCCAAGTATTTTTCCAGTAGCTAAAACGTTCTGCTCGTAATTTCTCGACGGAGTGAATGCTCTAGCGTTTTCCACACGTTTCCGGACTTGAGACTAGGCTAACGAAACACTTTCCTTGTGACCACCTGGTGATAAAGTATCTACCATAATCTACAGCCATTTCCTTCAATTCGCTCAATTTTGTTCTTGAATTTGTTCTCAGAGAAATGCACATAAATCATTTATTCAAATTCATTTAAAAAGAAAAGCTGAAAAATATGTTTTCCTCTCGGGAAATCTACAGAACATAAATAATAGTATTCTGCAGCCTCAAGATGTTTCAATAATTAATTACACTCGAACATTTAAGGTACAAAAAGTATAAATTAAGTATACTACAAAGTAACATGCAGGCATACCATATTCATGATTGTGTGATAGTAAAATCAAGGTCCTAATCCACAACCCTTTCAATTACAGTTTGCCGATAAATGCCTGAGATTGTATTAGCCTGTAATATCCAAGCAAACTACGCCATTCGCAATCCAATTATCTCCTTAGTTATTTATGTATCAAATATTAAATTAATCTGTGAACTGAAGTCTAATAAAACTAATAATAACAAGAACCAACTTACGTAGGTTTCTTCTAAGCAGTATAATCAGCATCCCACTACCCTTTATTATGAGATATACTAAATAATAGCTGCAAATTTAGTTAGTTCTTATGTGAATTAATTAAAAGTAACGCACGTAGTACTATTGAAAATCAATAGCTGGCAATACTCTTTGACTATTCATTGATACCTTCTCTAATAAACACCTTTCGCCAGATACACGTTGCAACATTTGTTTTGAGTAATTAGTCGACACATGCACATTAATTATTTGTCAGACCTAATTCACAGCATATTACAAAAATAGGACTGCTTTTTTTATTTCCAACATCAAACATGCTCAAGATTAAAGTACTCCAGCAAGCGGAATAATTTGCTTGTACGGTGGAACCAGAATCCGCGGCAAGTTGGTTCATTATTTGTATCACTTGTACATTTGTGTGCTTTGTGCAAACTGGGCCCAAAGCAGCGCGTAATAAAATCACATAAAAGCCGCGTGCAATTTTTATGTGCTTCTCATGCCATTACCATCATTTCGACGATAAAGTGCTTTAACTATATTGTATAGTACGAAGACTTCTAATCCAAAACGATGGACCGTGACTTGTGCTTCGGATCTGAGTTTTATGCCGAAATCGCTGATACGCTGCTGGAACAAAATTTAGATCTATATGGTAGAGCGGGCAGCAGCGTCAAAAAGCAACAAGAATTTATAGATTTACAGACGATATTGGTTTTCGTATCGATGGCGCAGTAACCACGCGCAATTCAGCGGGTTGAAGCAGAACGCTTTTAACTTACCGGCCCGTGGAATCATAATTTCAAATTTACGAGATATGATTGGATAGAACCCGGCGTTTGGGAGCAATAGCAATGTCTACAAATCATGGAAATAATCGAAATGTCGATAGATTACACAATCTAGGTAAATTATCTCAAGCAATGGCCTCAATATGTAAGACTATAAAATATTTCTCACCAAGAATATTAAGTTGATTTATAAAGTTTTGCACAAAGTTGATTTAAGTCACTCTGACTGCTCAGAGTATTAATTAAAAAGTTCCGCAGAGCGCAAACAACACAAGTTATTTGATTAGAAAGTTTCTCCCGCATTTTGCAAATTATCCACCTTGCACCTCTCTTTCGATTTAACGCGTCTTATTTTACTTCGTTCCTTTCGTCTTTTGCGTTACAGACTGGTCCAAGCAAGTAATTTTCTTCAAGGCTTGCCAAAGGAGTTGTAAAGGAATGCAGAGAAATATAGGCCACTTTTTAGGCAGTGCTTTGGAGTAGGTATTGCAGAATTATAAAACACAGACGTGTTGATTGTAATATGAAGCATTAAACGCCATTAATGCATGAGCTACCCTTATCGGGTGCACAATTGAGCATGACATGAAATCCCCAGCCAATTGAAGTGGAAAAATGATAAAACGATGAACCTGACTTGACTGTTAGGATGCAAAGGCCTATCTATCTTGTAGGTAGATAATATAAGATTGAAAATAGGTGGCAGAATGAATAAATTCTATAAAAATATACCACAATTAGAAGTCTTGTTTGTTTGCTCGTGTTTTGCTTTCTTCTTTGCAAATCATTCAGAATTATATTCCGATTACAATTAAAGCTCCTGGGCTACCAAGCGAAAATGCGGATAATGCGCATTCCGACTAAACACAGATAAGTGCACAAAAGCGAAATTAAGTCCAAGTTACGATAAGCCAGCGTGTTTCTTCAGCTTTAATCTGAGTTAATGTCACGTATCTAATAACGACCTAGCTGGCAAATCCTAGAAGAAGAGCAATAAAGGCGGAGGTGATTCGAGGTGATTACGCTTACTGCGATTACCTTTTTTAATCTTGCACAGGGCGCAAGTAAATACAACAGTGGCGAGGGAGTAGATTCATTATTGTTTGATATTTGTTAAGCGGTGTGTACCTAATGGTGCAAATCGTTGATTGTTAATTTAATACTGATTGTAACACATTAGATATTCTCCAATGCGAATACTTTCGTGTGATTTAAAAAACATGAATAATTTACAGATGGAACAGTCAGGATGAAAAAGCATGCAATAAAAAGATAAATTAACAAGTGTAATTTGATTTCTCCAAATGTAATTGTCGCCTGGGCATATAAAAAACTCATTTATTTCGCCGAATGTAAACAGAAAAAAGAAAAGCAAGTCGTTATTTTAATCAGAAAATCGTCGACAACAATGCTATGGTCTCGCGCCTATTTTTTATCATTTATTATTATACTCCGCGCTGGCTTGGGGTATTTGAAAAGCTTGCGCCAGTTTGCGTAGTATTCATCGTCCTGCTATTGCAGGACGTATCTGACATATCAAAAAAGAGTATTAATTTGTGCCTATGGCAGTTTTTCCTTTTCCAGCACCCAGTAAAAGCCACACAGATAAAAAATGAGACATTCTTTTTTATTCGGTTCGGTTTTTAATTGTCTCGTGCCATTTATCTTATGTGCCACACCAATAAATCCTGCAAACAAACCCAAATTTCATCACCAGGCTATATCAGGAGTGACAATTTTACAAACTATGTGGAAATTAGGTCATGATACTAGGATATTAGAGCAAGGAAAATTGAAAATAGTTGCGGAGAAAGTTAGCGATAAAGTTAGGTAATTTCAATTAGAAACCGCAACGTAGGCGGTTAAAGAGACATTTTCAAAGAAGACGTCTAGATGCATGGATACTAAGTGAAGCTCACGAATTTATTATAACATCGTGGATCATACTCTGCTGAGCAGTTTGGATGGCTGCGAGCAAAAGGAGTGATTAATTATCCCTCCTACGGACTAAACTCTGTAGCTGCCCGCTTACCTTATGTCCCTGTAGTAGTATTTGCGCCGCCCCCACCCACAATGCCACGTTGCACGATCCACGGATGATTCTGGCACAATGCCCACCCTCTTCCATACTTCATCACTGCGATGTATAATTATATTAAAACTCTACCAAGACGCGACTTAAATGAACACTCAAAGATCTGCACTGTGCTTGCCATCAGGATGCTCGTCTATGCTGTGCACTTTGTTGGAGATGACTTGATGCATTGTAATAAATTCTACTCATATCACTTAATATTGTCCTGATATCCCAAACATTCAAGGACTTTTAAAACATGGAATTTGCATGAGGTTGTAGATGGTTTCTATTTGATTTGCTCCAATGATGAGGCATAAATTTTCATCTGCGACTTCATCATCGATCTGAGTTATGATCAACTAGCTGGGAGATTGATTGATAGTTTAATGATTTATACAGCGCGATTTATAACTTCTCCAGCAAAGATGTATTATAAATTACTAGATGCCGGATGGTCCAGCCTCCATGATCCAAAACCACTTCACATAATAACCGCGCGCTTCCTGCGACTGCAACAGCAACTACAAGCAGCCAGTACATGCAACATCATTCATCACGCGGTTTTCTTGTGCGATTGTTGAGAGGTTGGTAGGACACACGGCAGGAGGACTGCAGTGACTTTGCGATGCAGCCGCTGTTACATCTGTGTAACTTGCTGGTTGTGCTTGCGTTGCACGCACGTGTTGACGAAAGGACAGCCTGCAAAGTATCCAGCCGGGTGTGGGGCTAGGGCAGCAGTTTCATTTAACATCTTGGAGCGCGCAAGGTGACAGCAAAAAGACAACGCACAACGTCTGTTGCTGGTCCTACTAACGCCAAGATAAAACGAGTACAACGGATGAAAAACCGAGGAAAAAGCCAGTCTTTTTCACCAGCCACACACGAGCATTTTAAGCTTGTGCATTTTTTTTTTAAGAATTATTCATCAGACTGTCAGTGACAGAATCTGCTGTCGTACAATTTAATATCAGTTTGCATAGTTGGCATGCTTTTTGTGTTCATAAATTCCTTAAAACCATTAAAACATTTTCACAAATTCACATTTTCCAAACGCTTTGATAAATTACCATGTTAGAGTCTGATTGTGTCACCGTGCGCAAGAATAGTTTGCCAACTTGCCAACTATTCCAACGGCTCCTTTGCATCCCTTTGCCAAAGCGCACAATTTGGATTAGAAGCAACCTTTGTCGCTGGCTTACTGTGCGTATCTTGTTCAACTTTATTAATAGAATTCTGATTACCAAACTCTAATTTGTCTCCACGCGAATTGCAGACTTGCTCGTTTTATAATGGGAAACAATGAAGAATGAAATGTAAGATGTTGGAAGCACGTCGCAATAAATCTCATCGGCATACAGTGTGTTAAGATGAGACAATTCATTTTCATTAGGTGTAAATACAGAATTTGATAATTCGCCTAATACATTGATCCGAAAACAAAAGTTAGTTCTCCAGGTGAACAGAAAAATAGCGGGGATAAATTTAACTTAAATTGGCACACGCGCTGCGTGAGCAAACACGACGGGGCTAAATATATATAGTGCAAAATTTAATTAAAGAACGCTGCAAATTAACATCAGTGATGCAGCCACCGAATGCATAGCCTGCGGAGAGAATACTCAGGCAACTAGTCGCCATTTACACGGAAATAATTTCGTTAAAAACTCGTTTTAAAGCTGAGAAGTGCTCCTGTAGCAAATGGAAATTGCGAGGGAAACTTTTTGACAACTAGTGGTGCATATAAATTTTGCTTTTTAAATAAATATATTTATATATAACGCTATTATTAAGATTAGCTGATAAAAATTGTAAATCAAACTATACGTATCATGATTATCATCATGTGGATCTATTCGTATCGATTCCATCTCAGAATTGTGTTTGCTTTATGCCAACGAAGTGAAATTAAACTAAAGCACGCTTTGAGTAACATGAAAGAAATTAGAACACAAGCAAATAATATACAAGCTAATGCGAAACAGATCCATACGGCAAAACATGAACTGGAAATAATCAAGGAAATAGCTTCATTTGCAGAATTAAAAGGCATCAACCTAAACGAGAATATTTTTTCCTATTACCATCCAAATAATTATCCCTCCATGTTTTTATTGTAGACATAAATATAATATGATTTCTAATTAAACTCGGTAAACCCAACACCGCAAGAGCAAAATTAATCGCATACATTCTCCTCAAGTCTCGAGGCTCTCGTTGCAGATTTATGACGCTCGTCGACAAAGTTTTTCCCAAATTAACCAGCAACACGATATTCAATTTCGCTCGCGATATCCTTCCCACATCGTTGGCGCAAAAAAAGATGGGATTTATGACTCATTGCGGCGACACACACGCGAGTTTTATTTATCGTCCCTTCGATCCGACAATGCGGAGCGCCTTCTGCACAAATTGCGGCAGCCGCATCAAGAGAGATAACACGCTCGTACCGACACTTACACTCTGATTACTTCGTTAATGACCACCCTTGAGTCTCGTCTGCCAACGACGCAAACTTCAGAGGAGACATTGTCAAAATCAACAGCGATGCAAAACTGGATATCTCCGAGGACCACCGTGGATCAACCAAGCCCACAACGTCGTCGATCAACTCGGAGCGAGGAATAATTGTCGTTTCGGCTAATATTTGCTTAAGCTGAGCTTGGTAATATTCCACAGAGTTATAAACAGTTGACGTTCGTTATCAGCAGCCAATAGATTTAAAATACCTGATTTTAATTGGTTCACGCTTAATTAGAGGGTTTTCTCTTTATTACGTGCCACGATTAATTACTATCAAGTGAGTATTATTTACAGTGACAGTAAAAGGTAAATGATTGAATGGTACAGTGGAAGAAACAAAACAAAAGTGTATTAGACTGTTTGATTGAAAATTCTTTAGTATACAGGAAACGTAGAGGACATGAGTAGTGTTGTGCATTGAAAATGGAAAAGCGGACAATGGCAATTGACATTAACGTTGATCTATTGCATGATTGCTTGCGGTTGTTTACAATAGAATAGCAGACCAAAGTGATACGAGAAGATCTATTTTGGTCAACGTTGGTCAACTAAATGTAAATCCAAAAAATAAGCTACAAATAAATTAAAACCACACCAAACGCATTATAACATTTAATTAAACCTATATTCTCAAAATTTAAATAAAACCAGTGTAGTTGTCGCGTGACGAATACAAATGTCCCACAGATAATTGACCCCTTTTTTTAGGGTCGTAGTTACAAGCGCCAGTAATCACTTATTTATTCAAATATTTTAATGATAAACACATTTGCGTTTTCTTTTTTTCACTCAGTGACATTCCGGAAAAATACTCAACATCCGCATACTCACACATTTTCCTCGCTTCTCAGAACTTTGAGGTCAATTTCCCGAGTTGAAATAAATTTTGTGTGGCGCACATCAGTGTAATACTTTTGTAATCAATTACTAATTTTTATGCGGATGAATACAGGGGAAATTAATAATTTACTGTGTGCAAATATTTTGTTGAGGCATTTACGGGATCAAGAGAGTTTTTTAAACTTTTTTATTATTTTCATTACTTTGATGTTTGGAAAAAAACTCTTCGTTGGAACAAAACTCATTGAAGTTTAAAACATCAAATATGCTTTATTCACTCCCTCAACAGCAGCTTTAAAATGTTACTACACTCTTCATTATCTCAATAAACCTTGTTGCATTAATAAAGAAAAAAAAAGAAAAAAAATTTAAATCAACACATGTAAATTTCTCATAAGAAAACTACCAGATCAAAGCTACTATTTAACTTCTCAGAGCTTTTCCCAGCTAATCTGCAGTAAAAGTAGTAGTGGAAATTCTTCGCTGGGTTACTTTTCGAACCTCAACCTAACTGCGGCGCTCGCACCTAATAAAGAAGTTATAAGGGTTCGGTCATCCATATTACTTGAGTACGGTATGGGCTTTATTTAATTAATTACTGTTATCGTCAACCAGCGGGTGGGCGCTTCTTTATCGACGCTTTATCGAGCCCAAAATGCTTTTTGCGCCCCGTGCGTACCCTTAGCCGTGATATAACAACGCGAATGCTTTTAATAACGCTTAATTGCAGCTATTTTTAGTTATCATGCTACATTGTGTGCAGCTAAGAGAAAGTCAGGAGAATTTAATTAAATTTTCGATAATGAATGTGACTAGGATCAACATAGCAACAAGTAAACAATAACAAAAGGCCAAAAATTACAAAGAAAGACCTTTTTTTTTGCTTTTTAAAGAAAATTAAGGCAATTAAATTACTTTTAAACGCGCAGAGAAAACATTTGCATTAAGCAAATATTTAAATTAAGAAAGATAATATTAGGCAACTTTGCGTAGCTTGAAAAAAAAACTGAGAGTTTTCCTTCAGTGAAACAAAAAGACAATTATCCTCGGACGCGGTGATTTAATTCTTGAATTTGTTTAGTTAACTTAAAAAGAAGCTAGATTTAATCATATTCCACTTTTGTTCCAAGGAACACATGCCGCTCCCTTTGTAATAATTGACTATATCATTAGTGGCAGATTGCCTGCTTTATATTGGCTAATGTTTACATCAACCCTCGCATTTTCCCAATAATATCACAGACGTAAATAAAACGCTGCATTCCAAAAACCTCTGGTATTTTCCTGTCCCAGCGGTGTGCTGAAAGGTGGAGCGGTTTTTCACGTATTATCTCGTGTTTGCCCGGTTGTGCAGGATACGATAATTTTTCCAACATGTTGATAGAGTTTTGATATATCGGTGAACGAAAGGTGGACAAAATACTGTGGTATTTTTACCAGAACAAGCATAATTCTTTGATTATTAAACTTGAGGATTTTTGCGTATTGGAGATTTTATTGGTGTTGGGGATGTGTTTTGTTTATCTTATTGGATGGGGAGTTGAGGGATGAAAGGAAACAACTGTGAGTAGTATTCAGGAGTTAAATAAAACTGGATATTAAAAGCAAACAAACAAACAGGCAAGAAGTACATCCGGTGAGATTAAGAAAAGAAAGCAAACAGAGTAATCAGGATACATTTTTTAAATAATATTTACAGCGTGAATCTCAAGAGACTAAGAAGAAGAGAGTTAATTATACTCGAGTATCCTAGAAAGCACAACTTCTACGAAAACGTGAAATTACTATGTGGAAATGATTTACATCGAGCTACACTCATAAAATACCAACATAATAATAAACCTACCTTTGAACTGGAATTTTCACCTCCATCACTATCAATAAATGTCAAGCACATTATTAATCTGCTGTTATATATTGTTTAAATCATAATTCACTACAACAATCACTTCAAACCGTTTAGAACATATTGCAATTTATTATCTTTGATATTATATTGTAACAGTAACTTGATAGGTATCTATTGCCCAGTTGAGATAGTTAAATCTGCAGATAGGGCGGACAAAAAAAAGATTTGAGTGTAAGAAAAAGGAAAACTCTGGATTATAAACACTGCAACTGCATTATGCTACAATAAAATCGAATGAAAATTGACAGCAATTATTAAATTATTCAAATATCAATTTTCAAGTTTTCACTAAAATCACAAAAAAAAATCTTAGTCTTATAATTTGGATAATGCAAATTGATAACTGAGTTCTCATTGCTTTCATTAAATATCCTCCGGGTTGAAATTCATGCTAAAACTTGATTTCGAAATGATTTCATTTTGAATTTCCATCGGTCTCAAACATTCTTTTTCTTGCATTAGTAATGCATCAACAAGAAACCTCCTCTCTCTTCAAACGGAAAGCGGGATGAGTAAGAAAAGACTGCCAAGCGACACAAGTTGCCCAAGACGCATTTCCGTGGAAAGGCATCGAAAAGAAATCGGAAATGATGGTAGAAGAAATGAGAAATCGTGGGATGTACTTACTGCATTGTAACCATGAACGTAAAAGAAATCAGTTGAATTGTGTTTACAGGTTGCATTATACATTGAACGTACTCCGGAAGGTACTTAGTGTCGCAGCAAAGGAGGCGGTAAGGGTAGCGGAAGATGTACGCGAAATCAGCTTTTTTTTGTGCGAAAACTTTTCTACTTAGACCGTTGACAACACAGCATACGCTATGAAAAGATTATTAGCTGACAGTTTAATTAAATATTTACCACCAATTGCGTTTTTTATCGGGAAAGTTTTCAGTGCGTTGTCAAGTTACGACTAATTTGAAAATATGAAAAGTTGGCCCGATTTGTAAAGACAAAGTTGAGCATGCTTAAAGTTGAATATTATATGGATATATTTTGAAAATGTAGGTGGATGTGATACACAGGAATATGGAGTAATTAAACTTCTAAAATGAAATTTGTTGCTGCTGATTACCTTGGCATACTAATGCTATTTGTTGGTTAGTGTTATTATGAGTTTTATAGTTGAATATATGCAATTGAAATAGTGATAATTTTTAAAGTAAGTAAAATTAACAAGCATCTCATAATAAAATGGGATAATTATATGATAAATATTCATTGCTAGTAAAATTTGAGAGCTTTTTTTTATAGCACAGTATGCCAGCAAGGTTCGATTAAAATTCAAAAAATTCACCAATAACAAATTATCAGGAGGGCAGTTGACGTTAAAGGTTTAGTAGATAAACGAGAGTTTTTAATGATTGAGGTTTCTTGATTAGAATAAAGTGGGTCTGCAGTGTCTTACCAAAGCAGACTGTCCAGATAGCAAAATACTCAAAAAACAAATTAAACCGTTTCAATAGATATCTAACTGAAACCAATATGACATTAAAAATAGTTATCTCGTGGAGAAATCTTTTACAGTTTACTATTATAACGTATTCCAAGCTTTTGAGCTTCAAAAAATAACCTAACCCTATTCCACCGTTCCAATCTTTTCCTAAAACCTCTAAGCTCAACATAACCTCTTCCTAACAAATCCTCGTCGCATTTTTCTGCTCAGAACAAACAATATTACAATAAACAGAAAATTAATGTATGATTATTTAATATTCCGTCCATCTAGGATCAAGTAATATCTATAATAAATCATTAAAATTTCAGCTCTCATCAAATATGCCAACAATAACAGGCTACACTCGATAAATTAATTACAATGCTTGTGCAATCTCTGTAACTTGCATATATGCGGGCGCCACCGCCAAAACCATCAATGTGCAACATTGTTGATGTTTGACACCCCATTGCACGAAATTAACATTTCATTAACATGTAGCCCACCAAATACAAAATATCGCGTTTCAACAACAAATTGCTTGTGTTGTATTTGCACTGTTTTACTTGCTATTTAATTTAATTTTATTAATTAGTAACAATAATTGACTTGTTGTAGAATAATTATCAAGCTTCAACGTGGATAGAAAATTGATAAGGATTGACAACGCAATAGATTAATAACATTAATTCATTTTTGTTTGCCGTTGATTGGAAGTAGATAATAAATTGCGTTGTTTATTTCAGTTGTAATTGAAGTTTTTCCATCAAATGTTAATGTTAGTTTGCTAAGGATTCTTCAAGTAAATTATAAGGTGAATGTATAAATTATAGAATTTACTGTGGAGGAATATTTTTTTACAGGTTTGAAGGAATTTATAAATTTTCCCTTTTCTGATACTATAATTACGTACGTCAATAAACTTTAATCTTTGTATTTGCACTAATTTTTAATAATTACATTAACTTTGTCCCTTTAAAATTTTTTAAAATAATTTCAGTTTGCCCAGCATACTACTTGCTTGCTCCATACTGTAAGGTGTTATATTATGTGGACGCATTTTGCTTTCCTGCTCTTCTCTCCAGTATCACTTCAGTAGTGTAAAAGCGTGGTTTCCGGGAAATCGACAAGTTTTCTACCCACGCTACTACGATCCAACAATCCACCAAGCACGTAGAGTACATAGCAGAGAAAATCGAATCAGTGTCCTCAACGCTCTCTGGGCCCTCGAAGTACGCGATATTTCGCTTCCGATAGTGGCAGCAAATCAAACAATTGCAGTCGCACATGTTGCTACAGCGTACCTGGCAATACTTTGCATTTTAAATGCGATTCTTTTCTAGTTGCAGGAGCTGCTAGCTGCCCTAGCTAGAAATCGTATTATTCTTTTCCTGAGTAATACTCGATTGGAACTAGTGTGAGTCGAGGTAAACTTCAATTTATAGAAAGTGAAAGGATTTTTACGAGAAAAAATTTTCGGAGGAATTTTGAAAGAAATGTTTGTGGCGTTGGTGAAAAAGTGAACCGATTGTGATCTAAACAACAATGCTAGCGGTCCCGTTGGGAAATTATAGTTTCATTATTTGTCAGTTCTTTTCTATTTTTCGCGACGGGAAAGTCGTCGACTTTGCTTCCAGCTGCGCACGCGGCACCACTTCAACTTGAGCCCTGGAAAAAATGCTCACTTTTTATGAGTTGTGCACGGTGAGCATCCTTGGAGACGCGTGAACATCACGATCTCATAAAAAAATCAACTCCTGGACAGTGAAATGCACGCCGTGAGCAAATATCACAGCTGTATTAAATTTATAGAAGAAGTTGGAGGAGAATTTGACGGAAATATAAAGTTTTCAATGCGTTGCACAACGTGCAGTAAGTCTGGCGCGGAGTTTAATTAATTCCTACTCGGGATTTATTTTTGTGGGCTTTGGTGGCATTCAAGTGCACACCATTGTGATGAGTATATCGGAAGGAATTATTTTATTTCCGGGAATTTTGGCTGCGTTGCTGGGGCTTGTACACTATGGGGGGGGTGTTATGCGAAAATAATTTCGTACGAATCGGGATAGAGCGGCGGCGGCGGCGGCGATGCAATGTCGGGTAGAACGCTGACGCTGGCGTTTCGAAACTATGCGCCGACGTTCCGGCGACGCCATCCCATAATCTGCAAAAAGTGCGCCGAGACGCAGCTGGCAGCCGGTGTTGAGTGGGTAATGTAGAGTAATGTCGATTGCGGGGAATGTTTGACGATGCTAAAGATGCGAGAGAACATTGCGAGGCGAATTTCATTATGTTATAGACGAATGATCGGGCAGTTAAAAGTGGACTAAATAATATTATTAGCCATGAATAAAATGCCAACGATATTAATATCTAATTATTTGAAGAATGGTGCAATAACGCACTGTTTAACTTTTCAAGCTTCAGAATAAATTATAGACAAAGTGAATTCGAGAAGTCAGAGTTGATTAATACAATACAAAGTTCCTATCAAACACTACACTTTATAAATTAAACCATATTCTTCTTTAATTTGTTTGTTTTATATAAGTTACAACTTAACAACTTTGGATTCTATTTGCTACTGCAAATTTTCATTAGTTATAATATCCATATATGCAGCATTAGATACTTGGAGCACGTTACTGGTGATAACTAAATCCATGTGCGAGGCATCCACCCCGGTAGCACGCCCGCGTAAACTTCAAACAAGTCCGCGGGGATTGCTATTAGTTTTCCGCCGCCTTTGTATGCATGCATAGTAGTCTGCAGAGCGACTTCCAGGTCTGCTGCCTCCGTTACCGGTTCCCGTCGTTTGCTGCATCATGGTCGATGCAATTACCTGTATGTAACTCCCAACGAAGGATTATGCTCCTTCGTTTTCGGCTGGACAATGCGCGCGTAATTGTCATCAGAGTAATTAATTTACGGAATTTCCGCTTATTACACTGTTCGTGCCAAAAGCCAAAATAAGCAAGACCTTCAGTAATATCCAGAACTATTCGTAATTAAAATATAGAAATTTTAACTTCATTTAACTTTGTCATTTCCAGAATATCATAGTATTTAACTACAAAAGTTTAGTTGTTAGCTCGTAACGTTAGTGAGCTGAGATAATTATAAAGCAATTCAATCTGTACATAAACAGCAGTGACACACCTTGAATGCGTGGAAAATGCAGCCACTCTGCGGGTTTTCTTTCCGCGTCACGCGTCAGGCATTACTCAAATAAAGCGTGAAACTTTCCGAGCTTGTCGCACCGCATTAAGTTTATTGTATATTTTGGTAGAGTATAAAGGTATGTTTGCGGATTCAAGTTCAGCGCAAGCGTTGTGAAACCATGGCGGTAAACTTTCCGAGCTTTTCTGAGCTTTGGCAGCATGTTGTTCAGCTAGGATTCGGCAGAGTTTCACGCTGAGTCAGAAAACCAAGCTCTGCGACAAGGATGATAACTTTACATGATGCGCAGCTTAATTTGTTTGAGTTAAACTTCTTCCATATTATCCACTAGTGGAATATGAATCAGGGAGATGCTGATGACTTGATGGATTAGGTAAAATTTGAAAAGTATTAACCTAGATAGAGTACCCATAAGTTAACAAGCAATGGAGTTTATGATATAACCAGAAAGAAAAAAAAAATCAAAAACCCAATGCAACATAATTAGCGTGATGGCTCTACGTATAATTCCCCTTTGATGTCATTAGATTATTACAGATCACAACTCAAAGCCACCCTACAAGGATGTTATGTTTTCATGTCCATTCTCATAGTTGATGTTTGCTGCGTGGTGCATTTTGCAAATTGCATCTAGACACCCACATCCCGCATCCAAATAGTCTGCCAACCATGAGGTATAATATTAATGCCTGGTACATCCACTCCTGGCACCTCTAGTCCAGAGTAATACAGTAAACATATTATGCTAATGTGAATTATGCAAGAAATTATTTTCATATATCTCAGGCAAATAACAAAAATCTCCGAATTCTTAAAGCAATACAGTTCAATATCACTTTCGGCAATTGCTATCCTGGAGCAATAGCAATAATCGCACCTAATTGATGTGTTGGTAATTACACGTAATTTGCCGTTCGTCAATATTGACAAGCTCGCGGTTGGTGTGGTCAGAGACTTATCAGACTCATTTCCCACTCGTGAAAATTGGCAATGTGCAAAATCGGATAAATGCATGGTTGCCGCCCCGGCAATAGACTAATGAAACAATGCAAGGGCGAAGTGTAATGCCTGTAATTGGTAGCTGCGTTGGGAAACTGATATCGAGTTATGAGTATTACTGGCAACGGTTTTAGCTGATAATTAGTAAATTAACGAGGCAGGGCCTAGTTAAGTATTAATTTCATATTATCTGCACTTGAAATTTAATGCTAGATAATGCAAAATTTAATTTGACATCTAAATCTACAATATAATATACAATAAATGAGAAAAAAACAACTTAATAAATGTACTGATGTTATCTTAACTGCTTATATTATTAACAACTTATTGTTCTGTTCCCTATAAAAATTCCCTTTGAAACTGGGTCATGCCTAGGATTGTAGGTCATCCAACTAACTCCTCAACCGTTTCAAGTCCTTTGGAGACTCAATGAATTTGCTCAAATCGCTTGAAGCCTTCATGTCGGAGATAAAACACTTCTTTGCATTACATTTATGCATGTAATTAAAACGAGACGGAGATTCGAATGCGTAGCACGCATAATAATTCCGTGCGCACTGCGGGTGCCACCACCAAAGCCTCGACAAACAGATTCCCGTTTGTGGCTCATGACCGCCGGCGGTTTGAATTCTCTATTCTTGCGAGATTCTAAAATGCGCTTAATGATGAAGACAACAATAGCATGAAAAAGACACAACGCAAATGACGTGACTAAACTGCTTGAGTTTGCATCCAACTTTCATCTGCTTAAGACCATGATGAATGAAGCAAACTCACATTAAAATGTGCTGTTGTTTATGTTGCACATGTTGGGAAATTGGAGAGATTGATGTAAATGAAACTAGTTGGCAAGCTTATAACGTGCAGGCCGGACACTTTTTTGCATTGTTCGCAAAATTGATTGCTTGCTACAGAATGTTCCATCTGGGATTCGATAAAACGGAAATTTATGTACTACTATCCTCCGTGGGACTCTTAAACGCAACTTCTTTTTTATCACACTCGTGCGATGTATGTGTCAATTAATACAGTTTGGAGTTGAAGCAAAGTTGAAAAAAACGTGCGCCGCCAACTAATCAAAGCTTACACAAACCAAAACAAGCAAAATGTGAAGCGGGATGAATTTAATCCTGCCTGCAGACAAAATAAACTATGAATAGTTTTCATCTTTCTACCAACACCCTTGAGAATCTTCCTGGACGTCTTCCAAACGTGGCAATATTTCACACTTATGTGTGCCCTTGCTACGACTTTACACTTTATTTAAAACGTGACAATTTTTCTACTTCTCTCAAATCATAACATGCCAGCTGCCTGTAACTTGTGTATCGCATAAATATGCTAACAAAAATTGCTCGAAACTTGATTGGTGTGGCATGTCATAATTTGCGTGTGTATGCGATTTGATATTTTTCCCAGCGTTGTATGTTTTTTGCTTTTGATTTGCGATCAATTAGTCCGGTTTGGAATTGTGCGAAATTGTAAAGCAGTGAATCGCATCGCGTAAAAGCGGATGTGGCGAAGTACGCTAAAACCGGAAGCGAGTGAAGTGGATCTGGATGTAAACGTGCGTGGCGATGGTGTTTCATAAGCCACGTCTATCGATATGTAGTTTGTAAGAGACTTGGTGTTTGCTGTAAAACTGGCGAAGGTAGCAGTGCAAACCGCAGGCGTAAAAAGTGCTAAAAGCAGGAAAGCAGGATGCGGATGCAAACGACAACATTGATTTTTAATGTACCACGAGTACTTCGAGGCTTCAGATTGCATTAATAAAGAGTTTATTCAGTTATTCACTTTTATATCATTCTTAGTAAACATTTCATGAGTAAAATTGTATTTGCAAATACAAATTATGTTTATTTAGTATACTTAAGTTATACCCCCAATAAACTTTCTAGAAATATAATTGACAAACGCCTTAATATTTTCATTATTTGCTAGTATTTTTGCCTCTAATTTCCAAAGGAGAAATCTGTAAACATAAAATATTTACTAATAATAACCATAATGTCATCTCCAATAGAAAACAATTCTCAAAATCTCTTTCCAAATTAAATCAAGTCTATCCTTGCACATTTTCCTTACCTCCGTGCTTTGCTTGAGGTTCTCTTCCTCTAATTGCACATGTCTTGTCCACAACCACATATCAATCACTCAGCGGCTTTCAGGCCGTAATCCGTGTACGTGTTCAAGGATTACTGTAGTGCTCTGTGCAGGAGGTCGCCAAGTGTATAACATATCAGACCCGCCGCCACCGATGCATGACAGCCCAGAATGAATAGATATAAGATTTAGGTACATTTTTATCATGCACCACAGCGTAGCCTCAAGAAAAATGAAAAGAATGGCACTGCTACCAAATGGAATGAATTGTTATAGAATAGAGCGTGTCACGCAGAAAAGAAACGCCGGATGCCGTTGAGATGAAAAGAAGAATGGGCATTGGGGCTGTAGTCTAATATCGACGCATTCATATATAAAGTTCTCGCTTTTTTCTCAATGCACCGCTTGGGAAGTTATGAAAATTATTGAATGTGAATGCGACGTGAATTTACAATCTGCGTTCATATAAAAGAAAAATATTTTCATTTTCAACGTTGCTCTTTAATGGTAGCATTGCAAATTGGTGCAATGAGAATGTAAATTAGAAGTGATTCATGGTTTTCCACGCAATTAAACATTCGTCATACTCAGCTATAAATTAGGACGCAACGTAAATCATCCCATTCTGTTTTTATCAGGAAAACAAACGAGTTGAATCGATTAGTACCCATTCACCTAGTTGGGACGACATGCATTATGAATTAGTTTTATTGTTAATTGTCACTGGTATTATTTAAAAAGTGAAATAGCAACCAATTACTATCGTGAAATATGTACGGAATCAATGTTTTTGTTTAATTTCAACCAATGTCAGTGACATGTTTGTGTAACTAATGAACTGCTATTGAGGACAAAAAATTTTCGGATGTACTTTATTAAAGTAGAAATTAATTTCATCCTAGAATATAATACATGTTGTCATGGTCAAAGTAAAAACGACTGAGAGATGTGGAACCTTCCAGGGAGAAACAATTACTGCGTGTGACGCGCGGCAAAACCACGTTTTATAGTAGCACTAAAAGTGGGGGTAAAAAGTGAGTGGAATTGTAGAAGAGTGATGACCATGTACGTATTAGGATGCAAATAAAAACAGCAGCTTTGTTAAAAAACTTGTTTACTCCTCTAGTTCTCAGAAAACTTGTAAATATCCAAGTTTTAAATGAAATTTCAGGCATTCTACCGTTTACTAGTAAACTACTACTGTAACGATAAAAATAAAATTTATCACTTTTCATAATGCATTGGATAAACGGAATTCTTTGGAGACGAGCGCCAAATTCGAGTGATTGTAAAAATATCGACTTGCTGATGTTACTGCCCGACTGTAAAACAGTTTCATTTCAGAGCTGAAAATAGAAAAGAACCATGTCAACATGAATTTATCCCCTAAAATTTAATGGTTGTTAGTAACGTGTAATAAATTGTGCATACTTTCAATCTGGCTTCATCCACAAAGAATTTTTATTCAAATTATTAAAACGCAAGATAAATTTATTGAATATGAAAATTCTTCTGCATCAATTTCTAGAGCCGGATAACTGATTAATTAAGCACATAAATTTCCAACTAAAAAGAAAAACGTAAATTTTTACAGATTTTGCATAATTTACAAAATTAACTCCTTTTGGGTACTTATTAATTCTAGCCTCATCTTAATTTTATTCTACATTTTGGCAAGTAATTAGTTTGAAATTCAGATACATATATGTTACCTCGAGTAACCATCTCAAATCTTGAACAAACTTTTACCTCTTCTTTATTTCTTTTGCGTTGTATTTGCTCTAGATGCAGAGAACTATCCTTGGAAAAGTTTACTTTCATACCAATTACCACAAAACTCACTAACTCTATATCTAGTTTTACAAACGGCGTCACTTCTCATGTTGACATTCGGTCAATTCTGACAACCATGGTACTTTCGGATTTAAACCCAATGAATGGAGCACTCATGGCACTTGTCCTAGATGCAACCACCACCATTACAGCCCCCAAATTATAGAGTGATTGCATACAAATTGTGTGGATTAGTCTTCCATTTCACAGACGTGCGCTTCAATTTTTCGCACAAATCTTTACTGCCTTTATTAATCTTTCCTTGGTACAAGTTTGCATTGCGCCCACCAAATCTATTCTGAATTGAGCATTAAAAGGTGAGATGTGAGGCATTGATTGATTGGTTTTGAAGAATTATTCATATACTTAATTGTGTCATGTTAAAAATATATTTGAAGCCATCATTAAATTAAACTACTAATCTAAATTAAGCATAAATAATCCAAATTAAGTTAAGATTACCTCCAATTAAAAGCATTTTCTCCTCCAATTAGTTGAACTACCCATATAAAATAGCACAATAAACACGAAAGTTATTCACAATCAGTTTTATTAACACAACTCCGCAAAAGTCTCAGTCACAATCCAGTTGTAATTATTTTAACGGTGAAAATAGAAGTTTTAATGTTCAATTAAGCATCCACAGCCATCTGTACTGGCAAGTCTAGACTGTGGACTCATTATAAAGTCGTATTATTTTATTGTGCCAAAAACCGTGCTCTGTGAATTCGAACTTTTGTAGAGAAACGTCTCCATCCCCCCCTGGAAAGAAAAAAAGTTGCTGTGACTTGTATCATGATCACAGAGTTTTCAGACCGTAAAGAGACGTAGCAAAATGTGGAAATCAATTTAGATTAATGCAATGATTATTTTCTGCTAAAGATCCCATTTTCATGTATAACTTATTCGAACATATTTTGCAGCAAATGGAGTTGAATTTCATGTTCAGGCTGAAGGCATTGTTTTGTGTTATTTATACTTTCATTAGTCGAAGGAAAAAAGTTCCAATAGTATGAAAACAGAATAACAAAGGGTTGATTAAATGTAACAATGCGAAAACATGCAGAACGGGATTAGCAGCGATAAGAATATCATGAATATTACGCTGGGAACTTGCCAGACGTGTAAATTAGTATTCTGTTATTAATTGCTAGTAATCCCTGATATTCAAACTACGTAATTCTCAAATTACAGATGCAAATCAAAGCGAGAGGCCTGTATGTGTTTTTCATAATGTGTGATGATTAGTGATGACTTGTTGAACGTATTTCAATTGTTTTGTCTCCTAATCTTGTCAATTCTGTTCCAGACTTTTTCCCATGCGCATCACACCCTCATAACATAAATTTATACAACGACATAGGTGCGTGCGTGCTACCTCTGCGTGTGCAAAAATATTAAACGTGGTCAAACTGAATAATCCTGAATAATGCATGCGGGCCCGGCTTACACAAAAAGAAATTGCCGATGCCCGTGAATTGCGACATGAGTTAATACCGAAACAGATGGGGACGTGGGACACATGGATAACGCGTTGCTCGTCTTCGCGCGGATACATCGTCAACTTTTCGGTGGTGCCAGCATAAAAATTGCGCGCGCGAGACATGCGATACAGCCCCATACCCGTAGCGCACTCGGAGCCGGATTGAAAGCACTTTCCGCGCCACGGTGGTGCAAGTGATAGTCTCACACATGGATGCGCCGATCGAAGCGCGTTGATGCCGGTGGCGGCGGCAATCCAGCGTCATCTGTTCGTGTGTGGGCGACAAAGTCATGCGTGTCATGCACGCACATGCGGCAAACGTCAACGGTCGCCACCACCACCAGGTAGCAGCAGCAGCAGCAGCAGCAGTAGTAGTAGATCAAATAGGAACAGGACGACGTCCGGCCCACCGCCGCCGCGAATACTTCCGCGTGGTTCTCGTGACAGTGGCCATGTGGCTGGCGGCGGCGGTTGTTAGTCACGTCCAGGGTACGGATGCCTCATTGCTACTGGTGCACAAATACAGCACGCGCGTTGTGAAGACCAAGTATGGGCCGCTGCGCGGTGTCCTGATACATATTCATCCGCCGGTGGAGGCGTTCCTAGGGGTGCCGTATGCTACCCCACCAGTTGGGAGTCTCAGGTAATTATTTGCAGCGCCAGAACATCACACAAAGTTATAATAATTCACTTAAAATGCTATCAGGGTAGCCTACCAGGTGAAACCTTGATTGCTTTACTCTTAGTCCTGATGGTTTTACTGCGTTCTCAATGAATTCTAATCTCCTGCTCGTGAATTTATAGCTGTAATTAAAACCAACATACGCGTTATGCCTCTGCACAAGTTTGCAATTGAGACGAAAACTATACATTATTTTTATGTGGTGAATAGTTCCAGAAATGCCACAAAACATCCTCCATAAATTGCTGGAGTTATATGATTCCCTTGGCTGAGCGGGGGTTGAATTTATCACCCCTCATTAAGCTTCAAAACAAACGTATTCCACACTACGCCAAGAGAAATTTCTTCCAATTTTTCTACTGCCAGCACCAAGATAAATATTGTATTCAAATAAATTATTCACTTCCTTCCTCACTGCTGCGCTTATTTTGGATGCCATCCAGACAGCTGTAATACTAATTAAGAAGCATTAAGTAATTTCCATTAAATAAAATCAATTAAACGGATTGAATGTTTCCTTAACCATCTTATTTGCACCAACAATAATTTAAAGCAAATTACCAATTCGGTTCTAGTTGAATTGCTACACCAACCGAAACACTTAGCACGCGTTGCAGTTTTTCCGCTCCCTTGGAAATTCTCTCTTCTAATAAACCTAATGGTTGAGCTTATGTTAAATGCGTTTAATGGTCGGGACTTAATCTTTTTTTCAAAATGCTCACCCTGTGCAAGCAGTGCTATAGCAATAGCGACGGAATGAAATTTCGTCATAAGCCAGCCCTAATATTCTGGAATGTGCGAGGTTTTAGTTCCGCTCTTCGAGCATTACAAGCAGAGCAAAATTCAAGTGGATTTCAACACGGACACACCAAGAAGCAGAAAGAGTAAATTTTGTAGGTATGAATAAAATATATGCCGTTTGCAGGGGTACTGGTTGTAGACTTAGTTTGACGACCAGCACAAAACATTCGACAAAACCAAGACGCAAGGAATGGTGATTTACTGGAACGCATGCATGATGTGATGCGCTGCTTGAATTTCAATTTGAAGCAATTTCTTTTCGCAGGACATTATGTTTCGCATTCCTTTTGCAGATACATGCCACCTGTAACGCCTTCGCTCTGGAAGAACACTCGACTTGCGGATCGATTCTCGCCAGTGTGTCCACAACGTCCGCCCGATATCGGCAATCGCACTGAGGCGTTGCTCGAGTATCCGCGGGGGCGGCTTCATTACCTAGAGAAGCTGCTGCCGCTGCTCGCAAATCAGAGCGAAGACTGTCTCTACATGAACATCTACGTGCCGCGCACAGGTAAATGGATCATTGCAATTACTCGCCTCGTTACCACCTTTTTGGTATATTACTCTTGAGCGCCTTGAATAGGAACAAATGAGCACCATTTATTGTCTGTCGAGATAAATGTTGAAATGTGGTTTGCGAACGGTTTACATTCACGCCGACATCCTGCGCAAACTGCACTAATATTCATCCACATCCGGTGTACATATCAGCACATTAAAAATTAATCATCTGCGAGCTGTTTGTGTGGCTTTATATTTTAATTTCGTGCATAAATTTTCTGTTTAAATATAAATTAACATCCGTGTAGGAACATCGGATGCTTGATTACACATGCGTGCACCATACGTCGACGTGCGCATTTATGTATGTACGTTTAATGTGCACATAAATGTGAAGAAAATCTGCATATTCATTAAATGCTCATAGCAGTGGTTGCCGCTCCACGCGTGTATCGGCGGCTTCCGGTGCAGGCTGGGGAATAAATAAATCGATGCCTCGGTGGCAGCAACGCGTCCGACACAACGAAACAAATTAATAATTAATTGTCTGTCTCGCTGTCGAAATTATTTCGCAGCCGGCAGGGAAGCAAATAAACGAGCATGGAGAAAATGAAAATACAGATAGAGTTATCACAAATCGATTTGAAATCCCGCGAAATTAATTACCGGCAGATGATAATACATTTTAAGGATGGCAGGCTTTGATTTATTATCGATCTGGTGAAAATGTGCTATTTATTTCAGCGTGCGCTCAAATTCTGCATCAATTGTCGGATTGTATGCATGGCGTAAATTGTTCTAGGCACAGTGTGAAATTTTCGCCACATATTTAACTAGGTTTTATTGGTTGCCATGGTCCCAGGACCTTTACGTTTGACCTTGCTTTGCTGCGTTGGTTCCGCTTCCATTTAACGCACGCGCAAATTGCACCCTTGTGAAAATTTCGCCAATTCCGAAAACGCGCTCAATTATCTACCCTTGAAATGCACCATCATCCCTTGCACAAATATAGTACTTTTTTTTTTTTGAATTTGTCTACCCAGCTGCTGTGTTCATATATCATTGTATGTTAACACGCTGTATCATTTTCCTGTTTACGTCGCGTTTTCTTTTTTATCGTAGCTGATCATGCGAGCACACGTTGACACTGTGCAGGCTCCAAACAAAGGCATTAAATCCCTCTGGGATGGAGATTTATTGTCACCTGCTTTTTGAAGGTAATTATTTACGTACCCCCGGAATACCTGCGATCGCTGGCAGTTTGACATGAGAATAAACAACTGGAAAATACAGTCGTGAGACTGCAGGCGGATCATGATTCTCCATGAAATGCTGTAGCCGCAAACATGTTGCATTTGTGTCACTATTTGCAATACGTCCACGACTGTTACATCTTTATACGCCATTGTCTTTCAGAAAAAACTGTTGAGGTTGAAAAATTGCTGGGTGTTGTATTTGGTTAGGATCGACGACGGAGCAAGTTTTTCTCCTGGGACTTTATTTGTTTTAAAATGTCCCAGCGATGAGAATTCCTTATTTGACATCAGCGCATCATTGAATTTCTCCAGCCCGGAGGTCAATAACGAGGAATGCTTTCAAAATTATACGCGCAAATACAAGAATTAATCTCGTAGTATCTTCTTTACTTGAGCTCGTGCTTTTGATCCCAGATTTTATTGTAATCATTGCGTATAGTCCGTGCTCAAAATGACGTTAGCCAACTTGAAATGGATGTTTGCTCTGTTAAAGTAAGAACGCGAGAGATTGTCATCTGTCTTTCAGCGAGCTGAAAGTGCGCGCAATTAGAATATATTATTCCCAGTTCCTTGGAAGCGCTTAACGAAGGCAATATTTACCCCGATTTTTTGAAGCTGATAATCTCGGGAATCAGGTGCGTTGTCATTTTGTGCGACGCTTTGCTTCATAAATATTTATCGGATTTTAAAGGAGCATTGTTGTTGTGCTTCGAGATGTCAAAGCGGCGGACAATGCGAGAACTAATTCCAGCCCGACTGGTTTTCCAAAAGTCTACAAGAAGCAAGAAATTGGCAATGAGGAATTATTAAACTTTTGTAGAATATAATGTCTTGAACGTCTCGTAAAACTTGAATGGTCCATTAAAACTTTCAGCCTTAAAAAATTGGACTTCCCGGAGAAAATCTAAAAAATTACGCGAAAATAATTTTGTCACAAACTTATTTTACTCGTAGACAACAACATTTAAAAAGTTACAACTATTAATTCTTGTTAGACAACACATTTTATGCTCTTTATACCATAAATGACTTTGTTTTAAACTGTAACTTTTTTATGCCCCAAAAAGATAACCCGTTTTCGACCCAATTCTCATGGGTGCCGTCAAAATATCATTCCAGTACCATGACAAAGTTCAAACAATGTCGTAGCACACCAAAGTGGTCAAAATGAAACAATTATATGCTGTACTTAAAACGCTAACAATTCTACGAGTACCCTTATTCCCGGCTTTTCCGCAGTTTCTAGCATTATACAGGAAAAGAAAAGTACGAGAATTGTGGGTGAAAAGTGTTGAAAGAATTGTGAGCATCCTGACGTATAAGTGTGGGTTAAAAAAGATATAAATTTTATTTAGTTTCTTTTTTTGCACGCCACGCACCCAGTTATGGCTATAAAACCCATGGGATTGCATCGAGTTTACTAAATGCCAGCAGTACATTTGCCTCTTTTCCTTGATTCACCTTCGTGGTGCAACAAACGTCGCAGGAGTGCCGTCGAGGACGCGCAAAGTATACAGAAGTATTGAGCGCGCGATTGCAATTAGTCGTTTAGTGCGAAACTAACAAGGAATTTATGGCCCTCATTGAATTATGCAATTACCGTCGCGTTCATTATTCATCACAATAGCTGGTAATGGACCAGGTATTGAATGGAATTAAATTTTGGATGGTATTAATTGTTAAAACGCGCTAAAATTTAAAAAATACATTTTACACGTTGGCGATTTATGTTTTATGAATTATGTAAATTTAATCAACCAAGGTTCATGCGAGCAGAGCAGGTGAGCGTAAGTATTAAATAAACTCAATGTGGAAAAACGTTAATAATACCTGACAGCAACAAACCATTAGTTATTGATGAAATGAAATAACTAAACGGGCATCGAATTAAATTAATTCCGCATACCCTGGGATAATTGAAACCGAAAAAAGGCTTTCACCATAAAAACGATGATATTATAGTTAAGTGAACGTCTAAAGTTACAGAAAGCAATTTCATCCACTTTTCCCAGAATCATTACAAAGACGAGGAACATTTAACGGCCGAGATGAAATTGGTAGACTCGGAAAAGCGCTTGCATCAATGCTGGAAATTTGTGTTTGATGAAATCGATGCGACCTTAGTAAGCGGCGTCAGTTTAATGAAAATTTTTGTGGTGAGTGGTACACGCAACGACAAATTAATTACAACTCCTTGATGGGATATACACATTGCTGATGATTGAGGTGGATGCGTTAATGATAGCGGAATTTAATTAACGATTCGCTTATATTGCCGTTACATAAAAACGAAATGCACGCGCTTTTTACATAGTCATTATTACCGTGCACTATTGGCATACACGCTAAAGCCATCATCGAATTAAAACAGATAGTTGTGGACTTGTTAATTCTCCTTAAAGCAAAAAGGCTGTAAAAAGGGATAGGAAAGAAGAACAAACAACCATAACGGAAATATGCTATTACAGAAACTTACGGCAGATGCTTAGCGATAGGGCTGTTTTGTTTCTATTTACAGCTTTTGTGACCAGCAGAGTAAAAAATTATGTTTTGCACTTTTCCTGTTTTCCTGATCTCTTTTATTTAATGCCACAATTTATAAAATTTACTTGTAAAGATTTCAAATAATTTAGAATAAGTATAAAATAGTTTGAAAAAGAAATAAAATGTTGCCTCTCTTCAAACAAGATTTATCGCTTGGGTGGAGGAAAAATTATATGCATTGTTGCATAGAACATGGATTGACATGCGTGCATCTCGTGTCCGAAATGCCTTGACCCTTGATGTTTGACGTATGGAGTCGTTTCCTGCCCGCTGCAATTGAAACGCGAGGTGTTCCTGAGGTCGGTGCAATGTATGCTAGCGAATTTATGCCCGCCGCATTAAACCTAACACAAACAAAGCTCTGGGCACGTAACTGGAAGCCGTCAGCAGGGACGATAAATCATTGCACTGGCAGTGCAAGTTACAGATAAAAAGCTCAAGATTTATGTCGGGATAGGGGCATTAACTTTAACCACATTTGAAATTGTATTCGGCGCGTCCATGCACCCGTTCTTCGGCCTAATTCAATCACTCACAGCAATTAATCCCTGATTTTTCATTCGCAAATTAAGCCATTAGTACTTACGTTTAATACACAAACTTTGCTTGTTTTGCGCATGAATGGTAGTGTTAAGGGTTGTTTAACTTGTTTATTACTATTTGCTTGACATTTGTTGCATTTCCACCAAGAGTCTAGCAGCCGTTCGGCTGTGATTTACGTATTTTATCGAGAAACAATAACCAATGTTGTTTGTTCGCCCAATATACATTCAGCGGCAAAGAAGAAGCAACTTTAAATGCGAATTTGTTGCGTTGTCGCTTAATTTATTAGCATGGCAAACATCTTCCTTGCTTGTTGTGGCCGACAAAGCCGCCTACTGCTTTTAACAAAATAGGCTTAGGCATTCTAGCTATAATACATAAAGATAAAGGAAAGCTGAACACGAGCTAACGACTTGCGACAGAAAGGAGCAGAGGTTGTGGAGGCGCCGGTGCTCAATGACGAAAGTGCTATGCAACTGTTGTTGTTCTGAGAACCGATGCAAGCGTGAATGAAATATTAGGTCGTAACAAGTACGCGCAACAAACGCTTTTCTTCCGTGACTCTCTATGCATAAAGATAGTTTGTTGGGAAATTACCAACTTAAACATTAACCCTAGGGTAAGAGGGTAACAAGCAAGACCAACACTTAAACTTCCTATTCCGCTTTGCCTGGGTTGTTTCCTTGTCTTCTCACGTATATCTTACGACGTAGCTGCGCATAATCTGCTTTTAGCCAAAGGGTTTCCATCACATTTTACTCCGATGCCGGATCAGCAATGCTCCCACATGGACGTAGTACTTGTGTTTATTGAGTCATTTTTTTCTCGTTGCGTCCCCGGCGTTTTTTTCCCACGTTGCGCCAAACCGATTTGACTTCCGGAAATTCTCAGACTTTTGCTGCTGCTCGGTGAAAGAAGATAATAAAGTCGAATCGTAAGGACTTTCCTTCGACGTTAGCTTAAAGCCATTGGATATCACTAGCTGTTTCTCTCCGCAGAATGGTACAAAAAGAGGACCATGGAAGAAATTGGACTGATGCACAACACAAAAAAAACTATCTTCAATACAGAGAATGATCCAAGTAGCTGTAAAAAGAGTCAGAGTAGTAGGGCAGAATTCTACTAGGTTAAAGTTTTGGATGCTTTTTAGACGTTTTTTCGAAGCATGGCTGATGGAAAACCTCATGATTTCCAAACCAACTCCTAGTCTATTTTCTGCTGCTCCCCTTAACTGGATCAGGTTTCCTTGAAACCCAACCAAAGCTTTGATGGTCATGCATTCAAAAATGCTTTATGTGTGAGTATGCGGTTTGTTTCTTTTCAGAATCCTTTCAAAGCAAACACTCAAAAAACATACCAAAAAGCGACTGCCTCTTCATTTAGCCGAGTTTTTCAAGTAGTGCGCAAAAAGAATAAAATTATTGTAGTTTAGGTAAAATCAAAATTAAACGTAAGTATGGTGCGATACAGAAACAATAACGAACTAGATAAAGACCTTCAAAAACTGCAAATAAAATCACAAAAGTGAAAGAAGAAATAGTGCAGTGTCCAGAATGTCTGGAGCAGTTTATAAAAGGAAAATTATGACGGCACAGATAAAACCCGCAGTTTATTGAGTGCAGCCTGCTGCGCAAAGGGCATACTAACGCAATATAATGCTACATGTAGTTTTATGAACATGATGCTTGCTGCAGCATTGAAAGAATATTGGTGGCCTGCTCTGATTCCATTCTGGGCGCGTCGTTGCAAAGTTTTGGTCACGCTCAATTGACCAAACTGGCTGCTGGCTATGTTACAATTTGCCCGATATATTAATAGGACTCTACTAGCAAATACAAGGAAGAGTTTTACGTGGTAGCAAATTTTACACAAGTTTCTAGAATCGATTTGACCTTAAATTATTGATGAGGTTTTTGGAATTTACGAATATTGATTCTGGTTGCAGAAGCAATTAAATATTGTCATCAGCGGTGACATCAGAATGTGCCGAGCGCTATTAATTACAAAAGTTTAATTGCAACCATTTAGGGTTAAGCAACAAACTCGTATGCTTAATTATAGTTGTACGCTCTTTTACATGTCTAATAATCATCAAAGTTGATGATACACATGACTTATTTTCAGATAGATATTAATACGACAGCTGAGGTTTATAGTTTTCTAATGCTTTTTTTGAAAGTCATTGAATTAAGTCTTAATTAATGTGAGGGCAGCACTTCACGGACCCACTTTATTCTATGCAACCTTGTTTAACAAGTGTAACCTAGAATATTGTTACTGTTTTGATCTGGCGATGCAAGCAACTTTAGCCACAAGGCAAGTTGTCAGCAATGATCACACCACAATACCCAATAGAATTGCCTTAGACCCATTTAGATCACAACTTTAAGCCAACACTTCACGAAACGGGATTGTCTAGAAAATTCATGTACTATTTTTACATCAATAATCTGTACTTGTATAATTTACTAGTACGAGTTTGTTACCCTAACCTCACTTTTTTCCTATATCACAAGAGCCAATCAGATCACAGAATGTATGACGTTCAATGTTTGCTCGCTTGCCTTAATATTTTTTTGCTTTGTTTAATAGCAATTTGTATATTATTCTATAATTTCTAGTTAATTTTACGTATAATAAATATAAACTGTGTTTTGAATTGGAACATTTGTGTTCTTTCTGTAAAACTAGATCATTTGGCTACTTGGCTACTCGGCATGAGAGTAGAAACTATTAACAAACTCGAATAAAACACTCACATCGTATTTGTTTGTTTGCCTCACATTGCAATGCATACGAAATTTCAAATTTACATCGTGGTGCTTAGCATGGATCTCTTGTCGAGCAGGTTGCACGCCAGATGAAACAATGTAAAACGCTAAGCATTACATGGTATTTTTTGCCGAACAAGCACTCGACTTACGCTTGTTGCCGCATCCAGCCAAATCGCATTATCAAACTTTCAGATAACTAACTAGGTGCTGCACAAGCTCTCTGGCACAATGTGAGTAGTCCACGAAACATCACAAAAGCGTCGGCTTTCCGCTGTTTTCAACTTCCCAACCTCAACACTGCTGTGCTTCGAAAAGTTTTAGTATGCAATATGCACTTAGTTAAGATTTTTACGATACTTTAAGTTTACGTCGGGAAAAAACTCACATGCATGAGGAGGAGCAGCCTAAGCATCTGGATCAGATGTAGATTGCTTAACATAGGGAATGTGTTTTGAGTTGGAAAGAATCCAGGGTCTCAAACTTCACGGATGTGTAAACCTGAAAGTTGCAAAGTATTTTGCGGTGTATACTGTGAGCAGTGGAAAGAAGTGAAAACTACGAAAATATTGTTAACCAACCATGTTGATAGATGACTGATGTATCATTTGGATACGCAAGAAACTTTGTTGACGTTTGCTTCACGTTGTGGTGGATTTCCCATCAGGGAGTCATCATTTTGTTACCATCAAAATATTTGTGGTGAATATTGAATGTACAATTATAATGTTGTCCCTCCAGGGAAAAAGACAACTAACCAACGTCCTATGAATAATGACCACAATGTGATGTGGTTGTGGATTATTTGGTGCAATGGTATACAACAATATCATACAATTCCATTCCATGTAATATATCAATCAATCAAAGAGCAATTTTTGACACATGTGCCAATATAAACTTGAAACAACTCCTCAAATGTTTCCAACACCACCACTTTGGAATAATTTAGCTCCACTCTTGTAACAAGCAAAGAATAACAAATGACTTTTTCGCACTTCCTAATGAAAGCATAATATATTACAAATTAAACATATCGCCCAAAGTTTATTGTTAACCGCGTTCGTTTTACGACGACCTTCACCGTATAGTGAGTTTTCGCTCAATTCCGTAGTGCATTGCAGTGTTTAATCAAACCTTACTGCAAGCAGTGCGGAAGTGAATGAAAGCTGCACCACACCGTCTGGCGTGCTTTATCTGCAGCTTACACATAAATAACATTACGTGCTTTCCTCGACGGTGCCGCCTTGCATTGCGAAATTATCATATTTAAAACCCGTAAATAATTTTATTATGCGCACAGTATTGCACAAGTCAGCGTTCAAGAGTTACTTCCACATGTAGCAAATGTCTTGAGTCCATATGGATTTGATGCAAATTTAGTATGTGCAGGTTGTGACATAAAGTGTATTAAATTTTTATTTACGTTTTATTTGCGAAGGCGGAAAAAACTAGGAGTGGAAAGAGGCAGCGCATCGTGTTGCTTCAGATGTTTGCTGCAGCAAAACATTGGGATTATCTTATTGGATAATATAGGATATGCGAGTGAGTGCAATGTCGGAAAAGTTGACAAACAAAAGTTTTCTGCACTTTCAAAATGTGCATGATATAAAATGTACAAGTCACACAACTTAGACAGTTTTTCGCATGCAAATTTAAATGATTCACTGGAAATTAATTGTAAAGATGAATTAAAGCAAGCTTTACCGTTTAAAACAAATTCCAACTAATTACTGTACCTATGCATGAAAATATATCATTGTACATTATAAAAATAATAATTCACAATGCTTTGCTCTCTGCACATGAATAAAGTGAAAAACGCCAGCTCATATTTAATTGCTGTATCTGAAACTCTGCGCCACACTGAAGCACTATTAAAGTTTACAACATAGCGCATAGTGCAATGTCACCCTTGTTTTTTGCAGTATAAATAATCGAAATTACCCTTTGTTTTATCTCATTCCGTTGGTGGCGCCCGTTAATCCCCATTGCACGGTAGCTTTTTATTGAGTTCTTATCTCCACAGCATGGTCGTGTAAATCAAGCTTAGGTTTTTTTTATCAGCGCACTCCTTGCTGCGTAGGTCCACCCGCCAACGCTGATTCTTGTGAATAAAATCCGCTCCCTTGGAGTATTTAGTTCAAATGTGGCACTTCAACCCAACTTCAAACTGGTTCAACCCAGTTCAACTAATAGCCGCCTCACGCGACACCACTGCTGCCGCCTCTACAGCGCGCCGGACATTAGAGCGTTGGATGTTGAGGTTAGCGGCAGAAAAAGCAAAAGCCACAAAATCCGCCCGCGGTTTCTCCCGTTACCAATTTGTGCCCTTTGCGCAAATCTTGTTCAAATTTACACTTATCTCAGTGCTGGAATTAAGCGGACGTTCGCAAAAATTAATTATTTTAACAACGTTAGCTGGCGACTAAAACTCTCGACAACGTAGCCACATAATGCGCAATGGGTGCGAAATGGGTTCACAACTGTCGATTAAGATTAATGACCAACAGCCTTCAAACAATAAACGCAACTTATTTTTGTTCTCTTTACACTGGCTACGCATTCAACTTCCGCTCTTTGCAGAAAAAAAGTCATTGTAGTTTGTTATCCTCAAAAATCTGACTGGAAAAATAAAAATATTAAAATAAAAAACACAACAGAGGTATAGACGGCAGGAGAAAATGCTGCATGAAAAGCTGGAAGAAAAACAATTTATCATGGTTTACGTAATAAGAGCGATTGTTGTTGACATAATAGGCGTTGTTTTAGCGAAAATTCAACGCTGTATTTTGACATCCAAACTGATGAGCTACCAGATTGGATTCTGCCTCGGCTGCCGCCGTCGAAGTAACATTGCGGGAAATGTTTGCCGATGCGATAATATCATGCATGTGTCTTGTTTGCCTTCTTGCTAATATTGATATTGGGGTATTTGCGTTTTTGGACTAAATGCGGAGGCTAGTTATTTTTACGGATGTTACGGATGTCGATTGATGCATTTTTCCAATATTGATGAAAAGCTTGACGTACAAAGAATCAAATGATGCAAAGTAAGAAATAATTTCCATTATGTAGCGCGTGTAAAGGGACTACAAACAATTGCTGGTGCAGCTGAACTAATGCTAACCAATGAAATTACCCTGTTCGGATAGAGATTGCGGATGCAGCAGAAATGTGCATCTCACAACTCTGTTTGATCTGCATATTACTGAGGATTATATTAAACAGCTTTTGCGGTAATAAGCAAGCCATAATTTGTCAATATTAAACCTGGTCCTTTAAAATAAATAATGTTAGTTGAAGAGAAGAAATAGACTAAACTTTCAGTTGCTTTACAATATGTTATTATTATTTCTTCGAAAAACATTTTCGTGCACAATGCTCAGCAAACTAATCTTTTCGAGCGAATTTCCGATATCCTTCTCATTCGTATCAAGAGACACTCGCGTGTATCGCTACAAAAAGAAAATAAAGACTCCCAGCCAAGAAAATCTAATTCAATAATTTAGTTGTGTATTGTCCGCAGTGTACCGGCTGCTTTCATAAAAGCTCTTTTTATGTTGGCAGCGCTTTTCACTTGAGAAGCCACCAATGCAATGTCCGTCTAGTTTTTCACGTTTTCTTTGTTTTATCATACACTTGCGCTTCTCTTATTCTCCCTCGCTTGTGTTTGCAAAGTTCGCAACCTTAACTTTAATTTTCAGCCGGTATTTAAGCAAGGCTGAGCAAAAAAAAACTCGTTGGGAGGAAGGTACAGCCTAAGAAAAAGTTGTGCGTATTTAAACGAAGTTTTTTACGCACCATGATTTCTCGAATGTTGGCACCAACAAATAAAATAGAGACGGATTGAAAAAGTTTCTTTGTTTGCCTCAACTTATGCTGTCTGTTTTATGTCAATATAAATATATTTAATTTTTCTGTTTCTTCTTGCTCAGGATAAACTTTCTGAAAAAAACCACATTTGAATGTCCACTAATTTCTTCAAGATTAAGACGAAAGAAAGGTAAAAATGTAGCGTACAATGCAAGAAAAACTTTCTTCCAGAATTACATCAAACTTAGGCTTGTGAAGGATTACAACTTATAATATTATTTACGCAACATGAGCTTGTTGTTAAAAGTGATTCATTGCAGGAATAAATAAGCGCAATCAGCGGATGCACAATGCGAGAGTTTAAATTATGCAATTCGATGTATTTGTACAATTTATTGGAATTAAATTTTGTAATTCAATGCGGAATTAATTTATAATACGTTACTTTAGTTATTTTTGAAGTTTATATTAAATTATAAACATAATACTAAAAACGTGTAAACTACTTTTCCAAGTACTCATGAAAATCCCATTTACTACTGGAAATAATTAAATAGCAACCGATTAAAAATAATTCCAATATTAATTTCCATAAATTGCACGTTAATTTTTTTTATTGCATATTATAGTACAATAAGCAACATATTATTTCATAAAATCCAATCCTGCAAATTCTGCAATGCATACAGACTGTATAATCATCCAATCAAGCTAATTAACTGGATCTTTCCTGCACAAAATGTAACAAACAATTACTTTACATTTCCAACAATACTTCACTAGGAACAACACTCAGGCATGAAAATTGAAATAGCGAGATGTTGAATTTAGAATATCCGGCCTAAATAGGCGTGAACAATGGCAGGAATATAGTGGAAGCAAAGTGGGCACAGTGCTTGGCTTCTGACATTGTGTTGGATAGCTGCAAACCAGTAGCAACAAAGTACCTTGGTTCACCAGCTCACCTTGTTGTACATTGTGCACAATGCCACATTTTATGCATGCAAGTACAAAAGTGAGTCCTTTCCGGCAATCCTCAAGAGCGCCAACATCAAACATGAAGCTTTTCGCGCAAAAGTACGTGGGAACAATGCCCTCATGGCAACAACGCACAGGCGAAGAGAAAAAAAATTTATATGAAATTTTAAAGGAAAAACATATTAGAAGGTAAAATAGTTTATAAAATAAATGTTCTGCAAAATTGAAAACACTGGGATGTCGGAAAATTATAAAAGTTTAAGTCAAACGTAATTAATTTACCTGGGTCTTAATTTATAATTGACTTCTATAATTAACGCTCTTTCCGCCTTCCTTCCTATTACATTACCACTACCATTTCCTATCACCAACTTCTCCGCCTCTAACATAACTTGACATTATGCAAATGCCGCCATTCACGCATGTTCTGGGCGCGGTGCACGTTTACAAATTCAAATTTGGCATCTAAGTAAATTTACGGTTTTGATTAACGCTAATGCTAATGGAAGGCAATGATTTCGCCTGCAACACGGTGAGTACTTGGCGATGAGACTTGCAAAGCTCCCGCGAATTCCAACTGATGAGCTTTCGGTGGCAAAACTTGAGCGGATCGCGGAATATTGGGTAACCGCGTAAGTTATACTTGATTCTTGAAGTTAATAGGACGTAGACTATAAAGCTGTACAGGTAACAAATGTGGGCTTTGACTGAGACTTACCAAAGGTTACTTATTACTAAATTACAAACGTTTCAAATAGTTCAACACTTTAGGAGGAATTATATCGACTAAAAAGTACGAAATTAATTAATGCAATAATTAAACTCATAAATAATTCATCACATTCATCACTTTCTATTGATTCTACAGCCTATGAGGGCATCACTAATAAGTTTTCTGGTACTTTTTTATTGACCCACATTGTTTAGTTGACTTTTTATCTCCTATATACATGATTTGCGTATGATATATCTTCGCAATCTATTGCTCTACGTCTATTACCATGCAAGTATCTATTATAACGAGATTAGCGTGCGTGGAAGCAAACTCTGAATGCAGTAAAGCGGGTCATGCCCAACACAAGTATATGAAAATGTTATAATTTCACGCGGTCTGTGCACTGTGCGCAGGCTAACAGGAAAATTTGCACATAAATCCACCGCAATATACATTTCCTCTGTGCAACCATTCTTGCTATGCTTGCCACTTTCAGCCAAACCAACTCTACATAGCAATAGCGCACAGTGGTTCCTCTAAGATGGTCAACGAGCAATTTGAAACCTTAGAATGTTGAAGTCAAAGTGTTGTTTTAAAAACGAAATTTTAAAGGGAATACTAAGCACAAAGAGGGAACAATGATTGTAATTAAATACATCTTCTCCTTTCTTTCTTTAAAACAGAGTGTAGAGCACTACAATTGATTTTCTTTAAAGATTGTCATCTCCAGACTTTTATCCTTGATTCAATTATTTTCAAGTCAAGTGTTTAAATTTTACATTCCCATCGGGAATTTCTTGTGATATAAATTAAATGTTGCTACTGTAGATCTACCAACTACAAATAATCCTTTTCAGCATAAAAAATGTATTTATTTTTTCAGGGCAGCCAACAAACGCATTAGAAACTTTCAATCAATAAAACCAATCAATCAATTGTTACATGATTGATTCTGACTTGGTACCCAGATGCTTATTTACAGCTAATACAACTCGCGTTCAGATCCAACTTGAAAATCACAAAAAAAAACTGAAAGCCCAAAGCACAAATAAGAAAAAACGAAATTTTTCAGATCATCTACGTTTTACTCCAATCTTACGTTAACTGCACCATGTAAATTGGGCTGTAAAAAGGTTTAACTCAGTTTAGCTCAATCTATGACTAAAAATATTTTTTCCTTCTGTAATAACAAAAACTCTGGGTATTTCCATTTTGTATTTTGAATTAATGTATAAACGTTTTTGTCTTTTTCTCAAATTTTTATGCGCGTTTACACCCAGTTTACCATTTTTGTACCTCTGCTTTTCGGTAATTTTCCAATTTCCTTCTCAACTCCTCTAGATACAAATAGGTAAATCGAAAATGTGGTCATAATCCAAATACACACTAATACTGCAAGTGTGCGGATGCGAACGACATGCCGCATTCTTTCTGCTCATAAAAATATATCCAAATATGCGCAATAAGCCAAAATGAAAAAGAAAGGGCATATTATGCATGGTTTGTGCAGACACTTGTCTTTCATCTTCCAGCAGCAGTAAGCAGCTGTAGCTATTCCAGATGTAATAATTCCCTGGCATGTTTTCGTTGATCCAAACGAATTTTATGCGTGGCACGCATTGCATTAAACATTTGGTAACAAAAAAAGCAAACTGGGTCACAAACAATTCCGTGCAATATAAATTACATTCTATTGCCAGAAAAAAATTTGCGAAATTGCATGTGTTGAATATCATAATTTAAGCAATTTTTCAAGGTTAAAACAATTCTAGCCCAAAATCATGTATGGCTGAGCTTAATCCAATCATAAAACTTACAGGATTAACCATCAAAATGTATAAAAGTCAGCATCAAGCACATATAACTTTTAATTATGCAAATGTAATCGACCAACGTTACTGATAACCACCGCTGATGCAGCGAAAGAGTGCAAAATTTAAGTTCCTCAACGCAAAGAGTACGCATATTTCGTTCTTTTACAGGCAATAACCCTAAATAAACGCCAGGGCAGGTAATGTAGGGAAACTCAGCTCTCCTCCTGCAATGCATTCTAAGCTCGGCAGCTGTGGAGTGACACTGCTGCGCGAATGTTTCAGTTTTATTTGCATGGAGCATAAATAAAATTGCCGTCGACAACACTTATGATGAATAAATTTGTTACTAACTTGAAAAACAGGAAAAAAAATATTTTTTGCAAATATTCTTAAAAGTTATTACTCAACATGTCATTAGTAGGTGGTTCAACAGAAAGTTTCCAATCGAAAATCTCACGCAATTTAAAAACCTTCAAAGCGGAAGCTTCTGTTACACCAGGGAAATATTTAATATTTATAAACCTTGTGCCCTTTGCATTTTTCCTGAATCCTTAAAATCTGCAAAGCAGTTTAATCGTTTCAATTAGATATTTTTTCTCTTGTTTTAATTAGTTTTGCGCGTGAAACATTTCGCGTCTGGAAAGAATCTAAATCCTGCTGCAGATGTTAATAAATTATAGCAAACTTCAGAGAATTAGGAGTTATTCTTCTTTTAAGCCTGGGTAGAAACAATTATGATGTTAGAATTATGCAAAAAAAATGTTTTAAATATCCTAAATTATTCAAATGTTTTATTCTTGATTCATGATATTTGAAAAAGCTTTAAGCTCTTGTATCCACCAAATAACTGTGAAAAAAGTAAAACACAAACTTTTACGATTTCCCTGTATTTATGGTACTTATGTGTGCATTAATGTTCCCATTATAAGAACATAAACTTTTCAACTTTACCCTAAGGCAGTGTGCTAAAATCATGTAGAACCAGATTCAGACCTTAACCATCGTGTTGTTTACGCCTACAGCACAAATTATTAACACTTTCAACTGCTAACAAAAAAGCATTAACTTGAGAAGTATAGTGAAGTGTGGAGAAGTAATGCAACGAAAATAAAAACTTGGATGAATAAACAACGTTGCGCTAGAGATTTTTTCAAGCTAATAATTTTTTTTAAAAACGAGTAAATAGTAACTAAATGAAACTGCAGTAAATCTCCGTCGAAAATAAATCTCCTGCAAGTACTATCTGCACAAATCCAATAATGTTATTTCACTTATTTAGCAATTGTACTACATACAATCCCAGATTTGCAACAGTTTTTTGTTACTTATTTAGCTTGTCGCAGAAATACATGAAATTACGCTAAACAAACATTAATTAATAATTAATTAAAATGAGTTAAATTTGCACTAAATATTCATTTCACGACGGCGAATTCATTTCCAATATTGAACCAGCATCCGATTTCCATTTAATGGACCATTTGGGCGCTCGTGCTATGAAAGCGTGCACAAAATGCAACATTCATACGTCGAATTCAGCTGCTTATTGAAATCATATACGTTTTTGCTTGTAAGAGATACATGTTTCCACCAGTAGAATTTAGTTCTGCGACATAACGCATTTGGTTTCAGGATGTAATGCCATGTAAATATTAATTTCCTGTAAAGCTCTGTATGAAAGTACACTAGGTCGTGATTAAATTGCAAGCGAGTAGCGATTAATTGGTATAATAGCAATATACGAGTACTGATATTACTGTTATTCATTGCGGTAGAAAACAAGTACAGAAATGATTTTCAAATTGTATATTTCTAATTATTTAGATGACAGAGTTTTGCAGTATATAGTTATTTTCATTATTTTAATTGATAATTCATTATTGAGTACTCAATGCAACATTGTGTATTGGGTATTAATATCCGGTATTTTCAAAACGTAATTATTGTGCCCAAAAATATTAGCGTAGGTAAATTAAATAGAACATATTTTTGTTTACAAGATCAAGCTACAGTAAACAACGCCGAAAACACAATCACGTAAAACCATCAAAGCTCCAGCCGCACAATTCGTTGGCAAACCACCAACATCCAACAATTCCATGTCAAGGATACTCTCCTCTTGCTTGTTATAATGTAGACTAAAATGCAAACACGAATTTGCTCAAGAGTAATTTACAATAAAAATCTTGCACAACTTTGCGGGTAAACAATAATTTTCAAAAGTAAAAGTGCTAAGCACCTCATAACTCTCCATACATTCCAAAGTATCAATGCTGGATTGATGGACATTCTAACAATTTGTTACCAATTTGAATTTCATTTTACATTTTATTCTTGGCTATCAAATTGTCTCAAAAAAGTTGCGAAATCAATAGTGTAGAATAATTTATATGTACGCAATAAATTCTCGCTTCCTGCAATATTTCCCTGGTAAGTGTTCGTATTTGGCAGCTGGTAGCATTGAAGGATCTGAGTTAAAGTACGTGGGATTCACGCAGAGAACGGAAGTTGGAAGGAACGCAAAGAAACACAACAAACACCAAAGAGCAATAACAAATAACTAAGCAAGGCAAAGTGCTATATACAAGTGGACGTGTGCCATATGAACAGTGTCGAGGCCCTTACGCGGTCAATATATTCCTTCCGGCATTGCGTGCAGGCAGCTAAGAAAACAAAAGCAACGCTTTGGCTTGTGCGATCTAAAGAAGCGGAAGGAGATTTGCCAAAAATGTGTTTTCTGTTAATGACTTTTCCAAGCACCAGCAAAAACCATTCACCAATTAAGTGGACAGAATGGACAGACCGTGAACAAACACACTGATAGTAAAGGAATGAAGTAGCTTTGTTTGTTTTTAAATCACGACATTGATGCCTTAAAAAGTTTTAATCGATTAGAGTATAGAAATACTTCCCAAATAAACTTTTTGCAAAAAAAGCTTAAAGATTGAAATAAATTGCCAACGAAACTCTTTTAGCAGTTTGTGAAAAATGCCTGTCCTCAATCAGAACCCCTTTCTTTCCAACGAAATGGAAGATATATTGAAATACCTTTGTACACGCAGCTCAAAATGATGGCCTAGTCTTTGAATTCTCTCCGACAAGACTGAGCAGCACCTATCGAAGAACTCAAGTCAAACGTGTCTCCACCAATAAAGCAGCCCTATTTTTCTCCACATCGCTAGCTTCACATCCACACAATAAAAAGTGTCCGGAACGTTAACAACTTGCAAACACCTCGGATACATCTATAGATCAGGACTGAGGCAACATGCTGCGCACAACAATGCCATTACCACTATCTCTCTGCAGGAGTTGCGGTAAAACGAGTGTTTGAATTCGGTGCACGCCCGGATTTATCGCGACCAGTTCTTATCCTGCTATGTTGGGAAAATGCGGCAAACACCTCCTGCACAATGAGCAATATTTAATGAGAAAAGTGTTCCATTTGTTTATGCTTAATTCTTTCTTTATTATTGAATTCACTCAATTGTTTGTATGCTGATCCGGCGTATTTTTTTAAAATTCTGAACTAAATGGAAAGCCAGTTAACCAACAAGTCCGTGTATCAAAAAAATTTCATCCCCCAATTAGTCAAATATGCGGCACTTAGACACAAGTCGCGTAATTAATTTATAACTTGCAGGACTCGAACGGGTTCTGGCAAAAAAATTCGAGAAACCCAACTCTGGTAATGTGGCTAAAGTTTGCAGCTGGCGAATTGTTTCTAATCAATTAAAAAACTTTCAGCCTGGGTTGCAAAATGCTAAGGGTTTAAAGTGGAGATGAGACGACCTTTTTAGCCTAGCTGGTTTAAATGTTTGCAAAACGCATTTTGTGGTTTAGAATTGCCAAATTACGTTGAAGATAGCAGAAGCACTGACAATTGCATACCAAGGAAATTACTAATTAAGCTACACTTGCAACAACATTGTGTTGTTTGCATGTGGTGATTTTAATTTTCTAATAGATTCATCTTTTGTTTTCTTACAGCAAGTGGTGATGAAGAACATTCCCCATTACCTTCCATTGTTTACGTCCATGGAGAGAGCTACGAGTGGAATTCCGGGAATCCTTACGACGGGACTGTCCTGGCATCAGCAGGACGCGTAATTGTAGTCACCATCAATTTTCGCCTTGGAGTGCTAGGTACGTAGACGTAATTGATGCCCAAACCATGAATCTAATACCTCCTCAACCCAATTCAAAGCCTACGCCACCAGAAATGACCGGAAGCAAACTCACAACTGAATGACCCACTCCATATAGCACAATGTTTATCCATTTTAGAGGTTGCTAATTTATGAGTGCTAATGGTTCTCAAGTTGGGAGTAAATTTATTCCGTTTGCATTTCTTACAAGTTATGATAGTACAATGGGGCGCATGTGTCCCTATCCTCGGGGATATATGTCACGAGGTCGCAAATGTCGACGCGGGCAGTGCGCGTGCAGCAAACTGTAACTTTAAGCGCAAAAACCGTCCCCATGCTGCCGCCTGCGTGCAGATGCAGCATGCTGGGACGCGCGTTGGGTGCCGGCAGTTTGTAGTCTTTGCACATAATTAAAGTCCTAGAACTATGGGCCGTTTATCCCTAAGCTGTCAAAGTCTTTTATGGTAAATTGTGACCTCCACTGGCCAAATATGCGCCATGTGCGCATATATTAACGTCGGTCCTTCTATGGAAAAAGGCAAGACAACAACTAATTGATTTAATTTAAAGTGGATTGAAGTTTTGGGTTTATCTGAGCATACAACGTTCATAAAACCTTTAACCTGCTGAAGGTGCTTTCTTGGAGTGTAACTGAATATGCAGTAACTAAGCTAAGTAATTAATCCTTAAAGTCAAATCCTTCGCTTGTCAGCTCGTTGCACGCGGATGTGATGAGCAGTCAGGCGACTGCCTCCATCTGGCACGTTTACCTGTATCACCCATAGTCGGCCGTGTCTGCATAGTTTCGACGGTTTAAGTGCACAAACACGTTATCGCTGCCAACCTGCCATCACTGCAAGCGTGAGCAGACAATTCACTCGACTGTTCCGCCGCCGCCGAGCAATGGGCTGAAACAATAGCAGCATAGTAGTGGAGCAAGATGCTCCCTGATGCCATACATTCCTTAGTATATGACAGTTTACGACATTATTTCAGCAGGTGGGAATTGACCCAGAATAAATACAAACTAATACCAGCAGGTCTAATGCGGACTTGGGATTAAAAAAAAAGGGTCAATTGAGGTCAGTTAATAAGTGTACTTTGCCAAAGGCACAATACGTTGCAATGATTTGTAAGGTCATAAAACGATGTTTTATGAGCTCGCGAAGAAAGTGGGTGCATTCTTCTTACTTGCCATTGAATAAAGGCACTCAAGAGCTGTGAATAACTGCCTGTTCGCAATTTGATTAATAAACATTAATTCGGTTATGCAATGAAGACAATTTATTGCCTTCCTTGGCACATGGGCACATCATAAACAATGCGATATTTGCTTCGGATTCTTGCTCTGCACAAATACTATCGATTTATCAACGAAGTCATTGTATATTCAATAGTCGCAATCACAATCTCACTCCGTCGTTGCAGAACACTGCTCGTTGGTTGTTGGCAAAGTTAACTGCTTATTCGGCGAACACACATGGGAAATGCGGGAAATGCAGAATATAAGCCAAAACACGCGCGATTCGGCATTGTCCGCGCCGCTCAAACAAACCAGCATCATTATTCTAACTTCACCGCAGCCAACACGCATTTGCAAACGCCAATATTGTCGCGGTTTATTTAATGTATGAATCGTCATCGTGCTGTATTGACTTGGTTGACAAAAATGCAAAAAAAAAAAAACTCAACGCAATCACGCAATGGAGAAAACTAATCTACTTTTGTCCCCCAAAGAGTGAAAACTGGTCGATACTTTTGGGACAGAGAGAGCAAATGCAAATATGCAGTGCGCGTCAGATAGTTTTGTGAATACAGGAGTTATCTTACTTTCCACACGGAATATCTTTTGAAGATATTGCGTTTATGCATTTTGTTTTACACAAACGGCAAAAGTACGAAAAGTGCAGCCTGCAATAGAACGATAAAAAAGCGCAGCGCAGAAAGAAGTGTGTGTTGTAATGTAATATGCAAAGTTGCTGGCAGAACGGAGAGAGTGAAAAATGATTATACGCAAGATAAGCTCAGATTTTGAAGCGACCATGTTGTGGAGGCAGTTTTACGGGGAGGCTGCCAACGTCCAGCGCAATGGTTTTAAAAACTAATCCCGTTTAAGAGGGTAATATGCATTTTTGCTGTAGAGAGTAATAAGTCAGATTAAACTAAATTAAAAGCATCTAATAATTGTAGGAAATTAAATTTTAAAACACGCGGTTTACCCTCAAGCAAGAATTCAACAAATTTTCACGCCTCGTCTATTTTCCCACGTTTTACATGCCGGACTTTGATAACAATAAATTCCCAACCTTGGTCTGGCGCATTTACGACGTGTAGTACCTTAAGTCAGGTTCCGCCGCCGCAAGCAGCAGCGAAAGCTGATGGGTTGTGTGATAACGTTCGAGCTTGACTCGTAGGTGCTCAAGTGGCGTGCTATCAGGATCGCCCGCTTCAACCTTGGCGGCGGCAAGAATATTTACGTGCGGTGCATATCCAATCATCGAATGCTTAATACCCCGCTTTACGTGCTCGTGTTACTAATTTTTACGCCGGCGGTGCGCCAATTGCCGCCGGGAATCAAAATTAAAGGAACCAATAGAAGATGATGGAGGTACTATAATTGCTAATGCCAGGAGTGTTAGGAGTTATGAAATACAAGTACATGCACGTGACGTATTTAAGGAAGAAAAAAGAAATAAATTGGGAAATGAGAAAATAAGATAATATAAAGTAATAAAGTAAAAATAATTGGAAATATATAACAAGAATTTATTTGAATCAAATAATTAATTTATCAAATGCTTTAAATATTTAACGACGTATTCAACTATTAGTTTTGTGATTAGGTTTTAACTAGAATTTTGATATAATTGTGAATCTCTGAAATATTTTGATAATAGTTGGACTAACATGCTTTTTTTACTCTAAAATTTATCTCAAAATGCTTTCAACTCTAAATAAAACTACATACCCTTGCAATTTGCACTAATATATTCCTTCCTCATTGTAATCCTCATATATCTCCAAAAGACTTAATAAAAGTAATATCTTTCCCATTTTACATTTTACTCTCAGCAATATTTTGCTTCTCAAAATATTAAAAGCCCCAGCAAGCACTATGCGTAATGCATCGCAGCATCACGCGCAAGTGCCCGACACATAAAATTTACATGCACATTCCACTTTATTTCGTAAATTTTACAGTCCTGTTTGCATTAGCAATTTTATTTATTTCTTCCCTGCATTCTATCTACTCTCCAATAAGCTTCGAACAATGTTGCTTCGCAGATTATTTTCCAGTACTGTTAATTAAACAGTATATTATTCAGTACTTCTGAGTTTTGCGTACTTGTCAAACCATTCTCGTTTGAAAACTATACAAATTGATAATCTGGGTAATTCTGTCAAACCAACAATTCTCGCAATTCAAAGCTGTCTGTTTTTGAAGCGTAGCGGCTTGTTCAAGCCCTGATACCTTGGCGCAGGATTTGCAAATGACGCCGCCGATCGTTGGTGGTGAAATGTCGAGCATTCAGCGGCTTGAAGGCCATGAAATTCGACGCCGCTTGTGAACCAGGAAGCAGCGGGCACGCTGAAAGGGCGTGAGTGAGTTGAGGAGGATGAGGCGTGGATTGATCCTCGTTTTCCGCGCTGTTCGGATGGCGGCAGTTGTGTTGGCGGAATATATTTCAAATTCAAATATCATATGCATATGTACAAGGTGCACGCGCATTTCGATACATGCAGGGCACGCCCGACCGACTTTCCGACGGCTTCCCGAGGGCTAGGAAACGTTTTGTAGCGTTTTGCTGTCGGGAAAATGATGAGATATCCGTTTGCAAATTTATAGCAAGTGCAAGAGTCAAAAACTACGATTTGCTGCTTTGAAAGCAGATGCAGACGATCGTAACGTAAAAATTGGCAAATTTTAAAAATTCTACAAAATAGATTTTAAGGTTGTGAAGGAGTATAAACGTATTTTCGAGATAATAACCTGAGTTAAGGCAAATTTAGTCCTCTAAATTGTAGTGGCTTGGTCCAGGGGCAATGTAGACAAAAACTAATGTCAACTTAAACGCTTTAATCGCCCTTGGGATAAGCTACACTCGCGTCGCCTTCACATTTTCATTTCCCACCGTAAATTCTCCACTTTTAAACTCGCCTCAAATGAAAATTTATAACACACGAAACACCGAATTTTATTAAACACCAGATTAACCGTAATCTAGTATTACGATTTGTCCCTGCAAAGCTTTGTAACTCCTTTTTACTTTGCACTTCTTTGCAACCTTATTGTCCTCGAAACTATAGCATGCACGATAAGAGCATACATGCATAAAACACTTATGGAGCTCCTAGTGAAAATAAGTGCGCAGTCTGCAAATTCAGCAATTTTTCTTTCGTTTTTCTACCACATTTTGCTCTTCTGTTGTCATCTCGACCGTAATCTTTTTAGTCCACTTTATCTATCAGCAGTGCTAGAGATATACCCAGTCCAGAAATTGATACAGATACAAAAATATTGTTTGCGTTCTCAGACAATAAAATCTTTTCCAATCTATTGATTTAAAATGTACTACTTAAATCTATTACTTTAGTTTGTTTAATTTATTTTTAACTTGTGTAATATCCACACTGAAGATAAATTGATTATAATGAACATACAAAACATTGAATTATATTAAGCACTAGATTAATTGTACTCTGATATTTAGTGCATAGTATTGGAAAGAGGAAATTTCTTTTTTCATTCAACTTGAGTACAAATTGATCAAAGTGAATCAATTTAAAGCAAATTTAGTCCTTTAAATGGTAGTGGCCTGGTCCAGGGGCAATGTAGACAAATCTTAATCTAAAGAGTAAAATATATTTGCAGAATTTTAGTACAACAATTAATCTAAGTGCTTTACAAGTTATATTTTACTTTAATTAGTCCACTATTAGAGTCGTATCATAGACCAACTTCCTCTTTCGTACATATTACTTTCACCATACTTAACACATACCAACAATTAATTTATAGCAATAGTTATTGAAGTAATTGTAATTTTCAAAATTATAAATTGCTATTTAAGTTTATATAGCCCAAGAATTTCAGTTTGCAAATCAAGTGATAGTTTCTCTGTGGGTGATGCACGAACAGTCCGTAAAACAAATTTGCTGACTTTAGAACATATAACAAATGCTGCATTTCCATTGTGTTGCATTTTCATGTTTTTATCGTGATAAAATATTGCATAAAAGCTTGTCACGTGTTGTGAAGCGGCTAAATTTTTCATATAATGCACGCCTTGCGTTTCTCTATCGTTTGAACATAATATGTTCGTACAACGTTGAAAAAAAATTATTTAAACGGTAATTAAAAATTCCATTTTCTCAACGCCTTTTCATTGACCGTCGCTTTTATTTCCTTCGCTTCACTCCGTAACATAATAACATCCAACATGCGTCTCATTTTGCACTCAGCCGACCACACGTCCGTTGGTTCAATGTGTAAGTGACGGCGCCGGTAAAAACACGGCAACCATTTCACTCAGCACAATGAACAATTAAACGAAATAAAAAAGCTGGTCATAAACACTCAGCACGTATCAGCTGCCGGCGCCATTGTCCGGCTGTGAATCGCGAATAACAAAACTCGCGAACTGCGACGTGACACCGGCGGTGGACATTAGTCTCGCACCGGACGCATGTAGCACCCCAAAAAAAATCACGCAATGTATTTTTAACACCGCAAGTTGTGCACCAGAAGGATGCAAACATGAAACACGTGTAACACAATACATGTCGGGTTGAAAAGATGCGGCGTAGCCACATATGAAAGAAAATGAGATTCCTATGAGTTTTCAAAATAGTTTTTAAACACAACCGGCCCTTGGCTGCAGTAGCCATGAATACATAGTGAGTTGCAACTGGAGCAGGCTAAACACAATATGGACACAATTAAAAAATGTAAACGAGGCTATAATGGAAAAATGATGCTACGCTGAAAAACTGAAAGGAAGCGAGGGACATGCTAATCGAGATTCTAATAGCTTTCTTAATAGTCGGTAAATATTTCTTTTCAGTAAACTTGCGAAAGCCAACAACTTCTTCCCTCCTAACGCCTGCAATGTGTAGCTTAACCAAGAAGGAAATACATTGTGCAGGAAAACTCCAGAAATGCTTTCATTCTTTCTACATCTCTTTTAAACTCCGGTTACTTCAATACTCCTTTATTTACTCTACTTTTGTATACTCTAGCTACTCCTGTTCTACCAACCTTAGAGTCAACAAACATTTTAATTAAACTAAACTTTCCAGTTCAGTGGTGGTAAAAACTTATCCTGTGATATTCATGCGGCTAGAACGAATGAGGTGAATCTCGCTCACGTATTATTGTTGGTATTGTTCGCAGGTTTCCTGAAGACGGGCTCGAAGGGCAGCGCGCAGGGGAATTTCGGACTAATGGACCTGGTTGCCGGCTTACACTGGCTCAGAGAGAATTTAGACGCTTTCGGCGGTGATCCCGGGCGAGTCACACTAATGGGCCATGGAACCGGCGCCGCTCTCGTCAATTTCATTGCCGTCTCACCTGTTGCCAAAGGTACTGCTTTCTTTTTTCCAACGGCGTCAGCCACTTTTTGCTGCATGCTTGCATCAAATCTGATTTCAAACTTTATCATGCGGAAGTGTGCAGTAAAGCGCTGTGCTAATTTTATCACGCAAAATGTTCAAAAATTAAAAGTTTGCAAATAAGACGACGCAGTGCAAAATAGAGATCAGCTAATTAAAACATGGTTTGAAACTAAGATTATCGATATTGATTGTGATGGAAAAAAAGAAATGTTGCTTAAATTATTTCAATAAGTCACATATTTATTGATAATTTTCGCCAATTATGATAGGAGCAACTATTTTCTGTATTGCCGTTGTTACTAAATAATCAGTATTAAATACAAGTCAGTTTAGTAGCAAGCAAAGCACTATAGCTCAAAGTAAATCGAAACTGCTGCCTCCTAATACTCAAATATAGTACTTGCCGCGGCATCTATATGTCCGTAACCAAACTACATGTGCTACTTATTCAAAATAAATTCACATTGTAATTAATAAAGGTATTGGAAAGCGTAAGTAACAAGCATAAAGCTATTGAAATGCCTAAAAAGTAATTCCTAACAAGTTTCAATATAGTTCCCCGCGTAAAAACAACTAATTATTGAAAAACATTTAATCTGGCAACATTCTGTTGAATCTGTTAAGAAATCTCGTAGTAGAATATTATTTACAACAACACTATGCACATAATATTAACTCCTGTCACCCTTTTAAAAAATTCTAAGGTTTTCCACACATTGCACACGTGTCTCATGATATTAATATCCTTGCATGTAGGCACATCCCGGATAAACAAGCATCCAAAAGAACGTATTATATTAACGTAATTTTCATTTTCAACATTCATACCTAGGTAGTATGTGGAAATGTAAGTGTGCCTCGTTCGTAAATTTCATGTCTTTATTTTACTTGCGCCAGCTTCCGCAGAATGTTGTACAAAACATTAAATTTCGAGCGTAACGCAGACACGCATTTAGCCGACGTCGAAAAGGCACCGGAATGCCGCCCCCGGTTTTCCATCTCAGCCAAGCAGGCGGAGAAATGCAGCTCCTTGAATAAATATTTTTGCAGAAGTGGAAGTTTTCATTTCAGAGGTTTTTGGCGGAGCAGTATTTGAGTGAGAAAGGTAGATTGTATAAAAAGGAAAAAAGTATAAATTGAAATTTTGCAAGTTAACAAATTAAAATAATATTTCATGTTTATAGTTTGTGAGAATCTTTGTATTAGACTTGTTACCACTTTAATCAATTTGTTGAACTTTCAAGTGATTTTTGTGTAAACTTGACTGTGTACAATGAAAAGTTTGCAAGCTAAACGTATTTAAATGTCTGTGACTCTAAGAAGTTGAATTATACTGCGATTGAGAAATAGTTCAGCGTGACGTAGTTTTCCACAGTCCCAACAAAGTTCGAAAACGGATTCAGATCGAGCACTGGAAGTGGCGGTTGCTGCGGGGAAAAGTTTTAATTGGTTTCAAGCAAAGTGCGAGCGGTCAAAGCAAAACAAGTCGACATTTCCCATATGTCTGTCTATCACAAGTGAAAAACTTTTTTAAGGATAAAAATCGATAATCTTCCAACCATTAAACTACCACCATAAAAACGTTTCTTGACGAAAAAAAAATGATTTATAACGTGTAATGCCTCAGAGCAAAACTGCAAGCGTCTAAGTCCTAAAAAAAAAATTTAGAGCAAATATTCAGGTATGAGAGGTACGCAGGATCTAAAACACATTTATCATAAGGCGTTTTCCCGTGTATTGGAGATCTTGCAAAGTTTTTAAAAGGCAAAAGTGGCGTTTTGCATAAGGCTAGAAGCAATGATGGCAATAAGAAATCAAATGTTCAAGATTGTCCTTAAATCCGGTGATGTAAGAAGCAGTATGAACAGGACGAATATGGAAGATACGCATCCTTTTGAGCCAACAATATGGACAGTTGGATTGAAAAGACGCCGGAGGCAGCTTTGAACGAATAACGAAGTTAGCCCTGGACCTAAAGTCTTAGCATTGACCACAACCAGCGTTTGTACGTCAAAAATCCAGCAGACGATGCAGGATATGCGAAAAAATTGCTTGGGTTTAAAAAGTTCTAAAATTTATTAAATCTTAGTTTTCCAGGGCTTTAAAATGTAGCTTAACTTTAAAAGAAAAAGAAGTCAAACAACAAATATTTTTAAAAATACCTGATTTTGGTTAATAACATAAATTTAATATAAAATACAACTAATTTTTAAATTTCAAGCTTTAACCTATATTATTTATCATTTACAGTTATGAATTTCCCTTAGTTCCATTGAGTAGTCCTTCATTTCCCACATGTCTGCATGCATAGCGGTAAGACGATGCTTGCTCTGCATACATTGCCTCTTCTCTCTCATTGACGACCCCTGGAATAAATGACAGGCAGCTGTATTAATCTACGGTGTGCCTCGGAGAGCAGCCTGCGGGGGCGCAGATTTCCGACATTGTCACCGGCACGGACGAGACGAATGACGCCGTCGCGATTTATCTGCTCGTTCGTGCGTACACGTCGCCGGCAGCATCTGCACCAGAATTCACTGGAGATGGTTAGTGGTGCTTAACCACTATCGCAGCGAAAAAAAGTAGCCGAGGAAAAATCTATACCTATGCATTACGGTTTTTATTCCACTGTAAAGTGTGATGCGATGTTTGCACATTTATTACCTTCATGCAACAAAAAAGATAGTAAAAACCATGAGAAAAACGAAAAAAGATGAGGAAGTAGTTACCAAAAATTTACCAAGAGTGATATTGTTTGAGTTATCAAAGTTTAACAAAGCGCAATGGTTCTGTTATAGTGGTCCAAAATGTAAAACCACATTACAACATTTCAAATGCAGAGTTTATTCCATGCACTTTGTAGCGATAAATAATAGCAACAACTATCCTGCAGCATCGTGGCGCTTTAATTTGCCACAAAACTCATTTTGAAAATAAGGGCCAATGCTAGAAACTCGCCGATTTGCACGTTCATTGTTGAAACGTATGCGAGTATCGATCACGAATTGATAAAGGAATTATTTGGCCGCTATTGTCAGCCAAGTTGGCGCACTCCCCGGGCACCAGCCAAGGTATTATATTATGCAAATTATCCGTAAATAATTCGATTTAATACAGCGCTGAATACATTCCATCCGAAGGTGATTAATCACGCATTAAATATGTAAAATATCCCAGAGTGGATTTTTCAATATTCATTAGCTTCAAATAAATCCTACTCAAATGCACCACACACAACATAGCATTATCCATCAATCCGTCAAACCAATAAAATATCTGTTAAACACACGATTTTTATCACGAGTTCAATTGTGATAGCTTGTTGTTTGTTTGACTTTATCTGCAGACAATAAAATTCCCATTTGTTGAATCTGCCCGGAAAGTTTTCTTGGCTCTTGCAAGCGACGCGTTATAGATTTATGGCGATTCTTTGGCATCTAGCGAGGATAACTCCTTAACTCGCTTTATAATCGTCGAATAAAGTGCGCTCCACAGCTGTTAGTCATGCCTTGGCTTTGTTTTATGTTAATGAAAACGCATGAGTGGAAAAATCACACTCAGTGAATGTGGAACTAACTGGGTGCCTTTATTCCAGAATTACTTCATCGCACCATATTGTTGAGTGGTTCCGGCCTCAGTCCATGGGCGATGCAGCGAGATCCTTTGTTTGTCAAGCGGCGAGTGGCAGAGCACACTGGTTGTCATGGCGATCTTCTCGAGGATGATTTAGCGCCGTGTTTGAGACTAAAACCTTTGAATCAACTTCTATCAGTAAGCAATAAAAATTTAATAATATCTTAGAAGCGTACTTACAGATATAACATCATATTGTGTCATACGTGTCTGTATGACGCTATAAGTTTAATACTAGTTTTGACTTGGTAAATGTTGCTTGATGAAGGTTTATATTCAAAAACAAAAAATACAATAAGATATGCGCAGTCCAAATAAATTTGTAAATGCACCTAGAAACCAGTTGTACAATTCAGACGTACCACTTTATCAATTTATTGCAAATAATACAAATATTAACGACATGGATTACAATACCAAGTTTCAACGTTAGCCTAGTTCCAGACGATCCCGCTAGCGGCACCTAGATGTCAGCAGCGTAACTAATAATTCAACAACTCAATAAAGTTTATGATTACCAACTATTTATAATATACAAATTCTAGTTAAATATAATACCAATTTATGTATATTTTAAAGGTAATTCTTGAACCACCTCGTTTTCTTCCTGGTTTCGCTCCTTTCATCGACGGGACCATCCTCTTAAACCCAACAAGCCCACCCGCATCCACGGGTACATCAACAGTGGCTACCAGCGTCGGCTACGAGTTGGCTGATTTCCGCGACCGCGATCTATTATTCGGACTGACATCAACAGAGTCTTATTTGGACCTAAGCGCACAGGATCTCGAGTTTGGCTTCAACGAAACCCGTCGTGATAGAATCCTACGCACATATGTGCGTAACTCCTATTACTACCATCTCAACGAGATATTTTCCACGCTGAAGAACGAATACACCGACTGGGAGAAACCCATGCAGAACCCATTGAGCGTACGGGATGCGACCCTGGAGGTGCTCAGCGATGGGCATACGGCGGCGCCGCTCATCCGCATTGGATATTTGCACGCGCTGCGAGGCGGCAGGACGTTTTTCCTGCACTTTCAGCATCAGAGCGGAGAGAGGAGCTTTCCGCAGGTAAATATACTGATATGCAGTGCAACGCATGTGTTTGAAGCATTGAAACAAAAACAAAAAATGGAAAAATAAATGCGCTAGAAGGTTGAATATAGGTTCGTTCATCTCTTGAGTTAGGCAACAAAAGAGGAACAAAACGGGAGTTGATGAGTAATTAAAAAATATGAAACACGTCGCGGTGGACATTATAAGAAAACAATCAAGTGTGGGCTCAGTGCGGAAAGAGAAATTTCGATTTGTATAAAAGTTAATGACGTCATAAATATGTATAAACAATCTAGGAGCTTAAAAACATAAAAAAATATTTCAATGGAACTGAAATACATTGACAACAAGGTAGGAAGTAAAGAAAATGTGAGGAAAAATATTTTCAAAGCACAGCATTTTTTTAAAGGTTTTGTTTTAAGTAGCAACTTTTAATGATGAAAATGTTTACTTTAAACCTTAAATCTCAAAAGGACATCACAAAAAGTAAAGGAAAATAGAGAAAAACTGTGTTGCTATTATTTCCACAATTGCTGGAAGTCTAAAAATGCTTGGGCTTTAATTCCAAGCAGATACTTTATTAATGAACTGCAAATGACATCGGATTTATTTTCTTAATCACTTTGTTATTAGTATTTTCCGCTAGAACAAATCAATTTTTTGATTGATTTAGTAGGGATTTGTCTTGAATAAAAATCTTTATACTTGTTTAATATAAAAGAATTTTCACCAACAAAATAGTAATTTCTTGCTATTCTTATAAAATGTTTTTGAATATTATTTATCAACCCATTGCTTCAGGTAACAATTTTCACTTTTCCTTTACTTTCGGGTCACTTACGTGTCATCTTTTACGACTTATCAAAGCAGCCGTAATCTAGAGCGCTCTCTACGCCACATTTTTCCACATTTTCATCGCGGCGCGCAAAAAACGCCGCACATTTGCGATACGATGTGTCCGCTGTTATGTCTGATCAATGCTTCTACCCTTGCCCTTTTCAATGCATGTGTATGGATATTTATCGCAGAGGGCCGGAAGCGTGCGCGGCGAGGACATCCCGTACATCTTGGGCCTGCCCCTCGTGAGCGGCGGCGCGTTCTTCCCACACAACTACAGCCACGTCGACGTGCAGACTTCCAAGATGCTCATGCACTACATCAGCAACTTTGCGCGAAAAGGGTAAGTTGTTTCGTTTCGTCTCGTTTCGATGCTATTTTTATCGATTCAGTGATGGAGATGATTTTTTTATTCCAAGAGAAAATGGAAATATAAAATGAAAAAATAGGAAGAAATGTATTTAGAAAAAGAGATGAATTTAGTGGTATGCTCCCATTCAACTATTTTCTAAGGTTTTCTATAGAATATTATGTTATTGTCTAAACAAAAAAAAAACAGTTAAAAGAGAAAAGTTGTCCAACTTTTTCCTTTATAACCTGATTGATTTTTATTCATAGTATGATATCTCAATGTTCTGATCCATTTTCTATGTACCTATTTCCACATCCTATCAATCCACTCTCCAGCAATTTTATACCTCAATATTTTTCTAATATTAAATTAAATTGTAAACTATCTCGTAAACTGTATCAACTTTACGACCAGTATTATATTAGATTAGTTCTTTTTGATTTCTTTCGCTTTTCTTTTTTATCTTCATATCTATAGACACAAAATAACATAACCTAGTTTGCACAGTACTCTTTAATAAAAAACGTTGCTGTTTTATGGTATAACTTCATTTCAGTGATCCAAATGGTGCTCCTCCATCTGCAACTAATATTCGAAGAGACCCCAATGACAAGAACAACATGGATGATGTAGTGGCACCTTTCTGGGACACCTACGATACAATAAATCAACTTTATTTGGAGTTAGGTAAGATACAGTTAGGTATGGAAAACTGAAAGCAAAAGGGTTTAAATATTAAAGTATTATATTTTATTTTAGCATTTAATATAATTTATGTAAACCTATAACGTCGCAATCAATTAGTTTCTCTCGCCACTTACTCAACCGGATGTCGCCCCCTAAGTAATGTCTCCTGCTGGCGTCGCGGGACCTTTTCGTTTCAACGCAGCCGAGCGAAAAGTTGCAATGATGTATGCGAGACTTTCATTGTGTTTGTTATTGTTGAAAACCTCAAACACCACATTTAGCTCCATTTCCTCTCCTTTTTCATTTTAGGTACCTTAAATACATTACTTTATTATTCCGGTAAATTGATTATAACATTAAAACCTCGAGATTTTCAATTCGCTAAAACGTCTCGGATGGAATTTTCAATTAGTTGCGTAAAGTGTTTGGCGGCGGCGCGCACCTAAATCAAATTTATAATGCGGAAAGTAAAGTCAAGGCATTTGTTAGCACTCGGGGGGCGGTTGAGGTGTGCAGCACTTAAAGATGATGTCGCGATGTTGAGGAAGCATAGCCGATTTTAAAACTTGCGTGGAAAATTGAAATTCTCCGCGTTTTCAACGCAAAGACAACGAATAAAAAAGCAGCTACTGTTGGAGAGAATGTTAGGTTATGGTAACTTGCGTTATGCAAGGTTATTGATCACCCACTCGAGAGTTGATTGTCTTTCTGCTCCAGTGTGGAGTGTGCAATTATCTTGAGAGTTGTGAGGCATTTTTAATATCCAACATCTTGATTAATGTGACTAACACACGCGTCTTGTGACCTCATAACTCTTTCAGATTAATTGAATTTACATTTTTTTGCCGTAGGAAAATTAATATTTGTTTGAGAAAATTGATCATGTTTACGTTGTGTCGGTTTTTAATTTATTATTGATTTAGAGTTGGATTTAATTTAGCAGGATTTGAAGCGACATTTGATTTTTTTGCTTTGAAGGAAATAAAGCGGAAATTAGGAACCACTACAGAGGGCACAAAATGTCGCTATGGCTGAATTTGATACCGCAATTGCATCGCCCTGGCGATGGGGACGACATATCTATGAGACATCATCACTTTCAAGAAGAAGGGGATCAATATTATGATGGTAATTCGATGTTTTAAAATTAAAAAAATTAAACTTTGCATGTAGTACAACTGCTTTTCTGTCACCTACCTCTTGCTGATTGAATAAAATTTGCTCTCTTTTGTAATCCAAGTTTTAACTTTGTATACTTTAAAATTAATTTATATTTAAATTAATTTATCGCGTCAATTAAAAACCATCCATTGCATTAATTGCCTTCCTATTCTGGAGAACCACGTGTAAATGCTGGCACAATTTACCACTCGCCAAAAAGGAAAGAAAATCCTCTCGGTTAATTTATTGCATTACACACCAAAATCTATCTGCGGATTGGGGGATTGATTCGTTCGCTTTACAGTTTCGGCGTAATTGCTCCGAAGCACAGGCACAGTGGTTAATCAATTTCTTTTCCAGGTTTCGTCCGTCCGCAAACATTGCAACGACCCACACACGTCGCACTGCATCCGCCGACGACGTCGCCGCTCCCCATCGTTCACACCACCACGCCGCCGCCGCCCAAATCTGACACCGCACTGCAAGCAACCACCACCGAATGCACACCTAACGCCAGCTACGTCGTGCCGCAACAAAACCAGCAAAACCTCCACAATCAGAACAAGAACAATCTGCTGCGCAAATTGGCTTCCAGTCATTATCAGAGCTACACCACCGCATTGACGGTTACGATCGCCGTCGGCTGCTTCCTGCTCCTGCTCAATATCCTGATCTTCGCTGGGATCTATCATCAGCGGGATCGTGACCGATCGAAACGGAAGAAGGAGGAATTGGAGGCAGGTAGTTGTTCCTCATCTCCGGGCGATGCGTATGAAACCAAACGGATGTTTGACCGCCGCCCGAACGTGTATGACGGCGGCAGCGGAAGTAAGTATGATCTCGGTGCGAGCTTTGAGTGCAAGGAGAGTTTGGGCAATTTCATCGGCGAGTACAGCGCACAGCAGTACATGGAAAAGCGGTCGTTGGCGGACGTCCAAATGACTCAACTGCCGCTGCAAGAGTTCCAGACATCGCCGCCGTCGGGCATCAAACGCGCCATAGTGGATCATCCGCCAGATGTAACCAGCTCTGCGATGAGCGTCACCACGCGAGCGCCGACCATGACGTCGCAGGATACGCAGACGATGGCGAATAACGACGCCAATTGTGATGTGACTAGTCCGGGCATACCCGATCCGCCGCCCCCGCCAAAAAATATGCCGCCAATGTGTAACAATCAAGGGATACTTCGGAATGCACCTACCACGCCTGGTACTATGAAGAAACGCGTCCAGATTCAGGAAATCTCAGTTTAAACCGTTGTGTATCTAGGAAGAAAATTAAAATTAAACTGTGATTTATTCAAAAAATATAAGAAAAACTTAAACTACTCCAAAATTAACCTGAAATAATCTCTTACAAACTCTACTAAACGACATGGAATTGAGTTTGCTTCCACTTAATCAAAACACTTTATCGTCATATTGATAGGCAAGCCAAATTACATAAAACTGATTTTTGCGTCGTAAAAGGAAAACTGTGTAAAGACAATCAAAATGTTGCTTCAAAAGACATTAGACTCAGCTGAGTGCAAAACTACTGCCAGTAAATTAACAGTCTGATGGACAACATTGAAGATTGAAGTGGCGTGGACAAAACTATTTTAATCAATTTACTGCTGTGTAAATTACTCATTAACGCAAGAAATTATTACAATTTTATTCCGTACTTTCATAATAAACTTGCATATTACCGTGTTGGGAAGGTTGCTAACTACAGTGCGTCGCGTCCTGACGAAAGGAGTTTGTTCAAATATTGTTCAAAGTTGTTCCATACTTTAAGCATTGTTTTTGTTATCAATTAAATTACTATTGACATTTTCGAATGCATCCTGTATTAATGCCATTTATGGGATATTATAATTGTTATTATTTTAATGAAAATCATTGCATAATAAACACATTATTATATAAAACATATTGAGAATCCGTTATTTCTATTGCAGGTAATCCGAAAGCACCTAAAAGCTAAATTTACAATCAAAAACGAATTGATTTTTAGCTCTAACAGGACTTCATGAGATCATGAAATGAGCTGCGCATGTGCAAATTTGAATTTTTGCGCACGCGTGTTAACTTCCACGCTGAATTTCACCGAAACGAAATAACGGCTGAAGGTGACGGCATTTTATCTCTACAACAACATAGTTTATTGAATATTTTCACCTGTTTCCAGTCAAGTACACGCTATAACGCTGATATTATCAATAAACAAACACTCACTCATTCATTAGTCCGTCGCCATCGATGTCCATGTTCTAGTAAAACCGAGAAAAGTCCACTTGTAACAATCACCAATGTGCTAATGTAATAATCACGGCGCGCAATCTTACGTATGTTATTACAGTCTGCTCCTGACATTGACATAGATTATCGCATCCTCCTTTGCGACGTCAAAAAGTGGAGTACTTGTGCGTTTCTCTCACATTGCCTTATCGTAGCAATAACTCTCCATTAAGACAATTTACAATTTGAATTGCTGTTTCAACGTAATCGATGCAAATTAAAGTGCAGGAAAATTGGCCTACAGCAGCAATTTATAAATAAACGATTATCATCTAAATTCATTTAGATAATATGGGAAGTTAGTGAATATCTAATATTGAATAATTCAATAAATGGGAATTAGTCAGGTTAAGTAGCTGTCATTCTGTAATTTACAATTTGGAGGTTAACTATTGCAAAAATTATAAAAATCTAGCGAATTTTTAGTATGCTACCAGGACACTATCAGTGCGTTGTTATTGTTTAAATCATTATTCTATAAATAATTGGTTTAGTTTAATATTTGATTTAATTTTGTCTTTTCCTGTAAAGACAAGACCTGTTTCTAGGTTTAAAAATAAAAATTTCTATTTTATGGCATGCACCTAAACCAGAAAATTTCAGCACAGATAATATTCATAATTTGTTACACTGTCTGACTGTTTAGCACCTTAAAGCTCAAGTCTACAAGGTGTTCTTTACGCTATTTGCATAAAATGATTTGATTATGGTCACGCCGCTAATGATTGCTAACCAGGCAAAGTAGATTGCAAGTGGAATCTAAATCTTCACTCGCTATATTTGAACACATTGATTACTTGCCAACGTTATTGATTTATGAGACCGCAACAAATATTATTCATGCTCAAGTGACAAACATTGTTTTAATTAGCATAGGTTGTTATCACTGACGCATGGAATGGAAAAAACGATAAAAAACCAATTAGATTTGAGTGAAAATTAAAATAACTTTGTAATTACTAATTCAGAATATGCTAAACTGCAAATTCCACTGCATAGTTGAGGATATGTTGATGTTGTCCTGTCAGATAAATAAACAAATTGTTTCAAATGAGACACAATTTTGACATTAAATTCCAAGTGCCACATTTCTCACTGCTTTGCAAATGGTATGTCACTTTGCAACACTTTGCAGCTTCTTTTACACCAATTTTTCAATTGATCAAGTTGCTTTTAATGCTTTTAATGGTTCATTTGTTTGCTGTGATGTGCATAGCAACCTATGATGGCACATGCAGTGCAGTAAACAAGGCAATGCGAGGTGATAGTGGAGTTGAAAAGTTTGAGATTTCGACTGATATAAGTACTGTGCACTTGATTAGAGTGGTGGATTAAATCTGGAGTTACTAAGCTTTTGCGTTTCGGAGAGTCAAGATTGCTGCATTGAAGTTGGAATTGTTTTCTTGCGATTGTTACAAACATAACAGTGACTATGTGGGACAAGCGGAAAATTCCTAAGGGCAGTGGTGTTAAGGATAAGATTGATAAGAGGAAACAGAAATTGCTTAAGATTCCTAAAGGTAAGTAAAGGTCAAAGGTCAAATAAGGTAGAATGGAATGATTGAATTTTTTTAAGGTTTGATGATTTATTTATTTATTT
>JAODGC010000001.1:3667346-3702065 GCA_027574925.1 Ecitoglossa quadriceps | reverse complement strand
ATTTATTTATTTATTTCTATAAATTAGGGACATCAGAACAACATTTTAATAAAAACTTTAAGAGTCTGATATTATTAGATTATCAGTAAATAATTTCTAAACTTGCTCGATGTGGATTTCTTGATGATTTTAGAATTTGGACCGAAGAAGAAATTTAAAATTGTTATAAAACTTTGTTTATAAATGAGTCTTATAAAGAAGTATGTTTTTGGAAGATTTACAACTTTCGGTTTTTAGTTGTCTACCAAAGAATTTTTCCAGTTGCTGGAAGGTTCCGCTTAAAGAAGGTTCTATGATTAACGTGATTTGTTCTTCATATTTATCCGACTTCTATCAACTACCCATGATTTCTATTTTGATCACGTCCCACCCAGCCTTTTAGATTTATAATATTTCTGTAAACTCTAAGAATTAAGTATATCGCATTGACATTTATTTGACGTTTCACTTGGGTCACCAACAGCACGTGATCCGGGTGCAGATGGACAATCAAATTGTGAGTCGCGTGCGCACCTTAAGCGCATGTCGTTGGACCTTTTGTTGTTAGCTAATTGCATTAATGAGCCCGTCATGGCCGTGAAACTCGTGACCACGTTGGCGCACGTAGGACCACGCATTTTTATGTCAATCGTACCATGAGAATGACAGGAGACGAAAAAAACTGGAACACATCATGTCCATGGTGACAAAACACATGTGACAAGCAAGAAAATGTAAATAGTATTAAAGATTGGGAATGGGGGAAAATGATAGATAGTATTTGTTTATTACCTTAATGTTGCTCACCAACATGCACGAAAGTATTTAGACCTTGTGTAACAAATATCTTATGCAAAAGTTACGAAATAATAAACAAATGGTATGGCTAATAATAGTAGCAAAAGCAATAAAATTTTCTTTAAATATAAAGCGTTCAATGCTTTATTCGAATACTTTTCAACACTGATTACTTGTGCATGCATTGATTCAGTGGTACACTAATTGCTTTGCGCATTTCTGAACTAAATGTAAGCCCCTTTATCTTGTCATTATTGGGCGATTATACCAATTACTTTCTCAACTTTCAAATGCTTTAAGCTGCCTGCAAGCTTTCAATTTCAATTTGCACTCCATGCGTTTGATATATTTGCTGCGCTTGGTGTACTTGATGTACCTACTACATTGAGTCCGCACAAACGAAGTAAACCGAGCCCTGTCACGTTGGGCGCCTGTCGATCGGCATGAATAAACAACAACGATATATAGCTGCACGTCAGGTGGGCCAAGCGATCAGTACGCAGTGCAAAGAGGCGACAATTGTGTGTCCGGTGCGCACTTGTTGTCATTGTTCAGGTGCGGGTGTCTTGGCAGAAATTACCAGAGTGTCTCGCAGTGATTGCTGCAACGACGAGTGGCAGTGTGGGCTGCAAATTAATCATATTGGTTTTTGATGAAAATGGGCTCGAAGTGATTCATAGGTTTGGAGTATATTTTATTGAGTTTGAATAGTGCAGTTGTATTTATTGTTGTTGAGATAGTGTGTGTTAGTTGGAGTGTAGTTAGGTATCAGATTTGATGTTGATTTTAGGAGAGAAAGGGATGAAAAACAGGTTGGTAACATTTTCGATTTATTTCCTATGATTTTAAATGGATTTAGTGTACTTTTGGAATTTATTAACTTGAAAGTCTAATTAGAAGGATTACAAAAATGCATTAAGTTTGTGGAATAAAAGTTTCCATATTGTCTTTAAATTAAATGTCCTTACGTAGAAATAAAATGGTTTAAAATTTTAACAATTGACACAAAAAAAAACTGCAATTTTCTAAATATCTATTCTATACAATTAATAAATTTGAATGCATTTTGATTTCAAACTGACTCTATTTTGCTTTCAATTTGAGCATTGAGCAGTGTATTGCTTTGCTCAACGTGGAAAATTGAAAATCAAAGCCAATTCAATTTTGGCATTTTAATTAAGCAAACAACGATAATCAGCAACCTTTAATTTCCAGTTTCAGGGTTAAAGATAAGAATAATGACACTAAAGGCAATTCGAGTGTTACTTACTTGCATTTAATGCTGTTTTCCTAGCTGAATTCCAACGTTAATAGCATCAATTTTTCTCATTGGATTTCTCAAAAAAAAAAAAAAAAAAAAAAAAAAATCAAGCGATACCAACAATTACAAATACTAAAAAATTGAGTGATCACTTTGTGACATTAACCATCTTGTATACTCATCATTATTTATTCATCAATTACGAAACACTAATTTATAGCTTCTGAAGAATATTGAATGGATATCATAAATATTAAAGTTTCAATTGATTTTCGCATCGATATGAATTAATTCGACTTGGTGCAAGTACGCAGAAAGATTTCACAGTTTTGGTTATGCTTATGCATAAAATACATGCGTGTGTCAAGTAGACAAAAGACTAAAGTATTTGCAATCAATTTACATATTTTATCGCAGAAATACTTGGTTATTGATTAGCGTTCTCTGCATTCTCATCGCACACAGTGTAAATGACCTGAGTGATATGTTTTATTACCTGCATCGCCTTCGGCAAAAATATATTCAAATGATATAGCTGTTCTTGTTGTGTCTATATCGTTGGCAGACAATGCCGCCTTCATTCCTTCTATTATGACTAATACACCTGTATTACTACTATCAATATATGGGAAGCTATTGTGCGACACGGGCGTAAATGGCATCTAAATGGCGCATACCAATACTTACCTCCGGCTTCCCAAGCGCAGTGTGTTGCATAATTTGTGCGCAGGTCTATAGTTTCAAATAGAATCATATACTGGAAGTTGCAAACAAAAATGTAGAAACAGAAACAACATTTTAAAGTATTAATAATTACCTAAAAAATTATTTATCATACAAAAACTACATTAACGTCATAAATTCATTGTTTTGCAACTGTAGGATAATAACATACCATATTTACATGGCACCTTGTTTCACTATCAATATTGTATTTAATAAATAAGTACCCAATACATTCCTTTATACCTCAATTAAAATCTCTCATATTTCAATTTCCCAAATCATGTTTCAATTCACCTGACATTCAACCACAAACGCGGATCTCAGCGGAAGCCGGTATTTTCATGTTTGCAACTTACGTAACAATGATTAATTGACCCACCAGCTAATTATCTGCATTTTTCCACAATTTGCACACTTGTTACATCAAATCAAATTCCACGCATTCCATGCATGTAATTTGAGTTGTCCTACTTTTATCGTAGCTTCGTAGGCTAATTGTTTCCTCAATTTTGATTTCCACTGCCAGGCACTGTGTTGTTTTTGTTAACGCATTTTATCCCATATTTTCAGTTGTAGTAATGACAATTGAGCCAGAAGATCCATCAGTCACCACTCAGCAGCCAGCAACCCAACCAAATAGTCGTAAAGTCAGCATAATCACGCACAACCAACCGATGAACAATGGGCGCCACGATGGTGGTGGACACGACAACATGGCGTTCGAGTCGCCGAGAAGTCGGAAAGTGTCCTCGAATTCAGAACATGCCGAAATTGGACCGGTGAGGAAGAAATCTATCCTGCATAATGCGCACGCCTTTGAGAACAATCAAGCCAGCACAAATACTGGGAATACAACAATCAATACAATTTATAATACTTATGATTGTTCCATGTTAAATCCAGAAGGTAAGTACTTAGAGAGAGAGAGAGTTGTTATCTCTTAGATTTTCTATCTATAGGCAACCCGCATAATTCATATTCAAATTGTTAATATACCGAATTATTTAAGTTATTTGAGGTTGCCTATAGTCAGTATGCATCTAATCAGAACATATGTTTGTTTCAAAACAAAACAAATGCACAACACGAGGCCATTGTTTACACTGAGTATCAATGTGCCTTAATGGGTGCCTATTATAATTACAACATTACCAACGCCAACGCGTTATTCCACTCTGCTTGGTCTAATATGTCTTCCGATGATGAACTTCTAGAGAAACCACATGTAAATGGAGATCCAGTCATTACAAGAGTTAAAAAACATTCGGTTCATTCCATGTCCGAATCCATTCACTCCAAAGCAAGATTCTCCGATATTGCTGACGAAGACAAGTAAGTAATCCCTTCACTAACTAATTAAACGTGGAGGAAATAGCCATCATGTTGAGTTAACTAACAGCTTTTCTAATGTTTTTCATTTGTTTTTAACTCGCAGAAGTTTGCTGTGTTGTAACAACCAGGTCGCGTACGTATTGACAATTAATGTGCACAAATTATTTAAATGATCGATTCAAAAGCACCTGCCAAATTACAACAAATAACGCACATTTTGTTAGTATTTATGCACTGTTATATACCTTGAATTACCTTCTGTTTCCTTCTTTTGTTGAGATCTCTTCTTGATTTGATGATTTTGCCATATTTTATTTTACAGCTCATGGTGGTACTCGTTCTGCATAAAATGCCGCAGTAATGAGCCCCCGCACCCATCCTGGTCACCACCATTGTGGGGTAAAGTGTGCCCGTATCCATTTTGCCCAACATATCGTCAGTTCTCCCGACTGGTAGCAATCAGTCTTATTGGATTCCTGCTCTGGTTTGTGGTCTATTCTGTAATCGGGGATACAGCGGCACCTGGTGGACAACTTTTTCAACTGATTGTCCTTACTCTTGGCGCACATATAGGGGGATGGTTGATGAGTTTAACTACTTTGCCAGCCCTCATTGGGATGCTGTTTGTAGGACTGTTATTTCAGAACATCGGGTTGGTTGAATTCGACGAGGAGTTTTTGGAAGTAAACAAGGAACTAAGGTAACTTTCTTAATTGAAATGATAATCGGTGAAATTGATAATTTGATATTTGTAGGAAAATTGCATTGGTAATTATCTTAGTAAGAGCTGGACTTGATCTTGATCCTCATGCTCTAAAAAGGGTTAAGTACACCGTGATTAAACTAGGATTGGGTCCATGGCTTGTCGAGGCAATTGTCATTGCTATTCTTTCATTTTTCTTCTTGAACCTCCCTTGGGTTTGGGCCATTTTACTCGGTGTCATCATTGGGGCAGTGTCTCCAGCTGTAGTAGTCCCATGCCTCTTCCGACTTAGGAGTAAAGGCTATGGTGTTGCAAAAGGAATCCCAACTTTGATCATAGCCATTGCTGGTGTTGATGATGCAACATCTGTGGCTGTATTTGGAATCATGCAAAGCATTATGTTCTCTCATGATTCACTAACATCTCAGATTCTACAAGGACCTATCTCTATTGTAGGAGGAATAGGTTTTGGTGTGATTTGGGGCTTGATATCCTCATTTGTGCCGGAAAAACATGACCCATTTGTTGTCCCACTGAGAATACTAATGTTATTGATAGGAGGTCTCATCTCGGTGTTTGGCAGTGAGTTGATTGGTTATGGAGGAGCAGGTCCGCTGGCTGTTGTAGCAGCTGCTTTCGTATCATTGGTATGCTGGTCAAAGCAAGGATGGGAAATTGAAGAGAATCCAGCCGCGACGGCGTTTGAGATCTTTTGGATGGTGTTTGAGCCTATTCTATTTGGAATCACCGGTGCTCAGATCAAGATCAATGAGTTGGATGCACATATTGTTGTCATTGGTGTTGCTTGTTTGTTTGCTGGGGTAATTATCAGGGGATTCGCAACTGTCCTATTAGGAATTGGATGCAAATTAAATTTGAAGGAGAAAATCTTTGTTGCTATTAGTTGTATGGCAAAGGCAACTGTTCAAGTAAGCAATGTTGTTACCCTATAGTTTATTCCCCAGTTTTAAATATGACCTATTATTTTGTAGGCTGCATTAGGACCAGTTGCTCTTGGTCTCCTTGCTGCTTCAATAGGTCCCGAAAAGAAATATGCCGAAATTGTCCTGATGATCTGCGTGCTGTCCATTTTGCTCACCGCACCAACTGGTGCCATTTTGATTACCATCCTCGGTCCACGCCTGCTAACTAAAACTAAGTATCCAGTAGTACCTGAAGAATGGAGGAGGAGTCATAGACCTTCAATTCGAGACATTAGCATCATCGATGAGGAGGAAGATGAAAGAGATAGAGATTTTGAGGATGCAATCAGTGAGGGAGGTGGCAAAGACCTAAAACCAGGAGAGGTGTAAAGGAAGACAAGATTCCTATTAAATTATAGTAAAAAGAAGTAATTCTTCATAAGCAACGAAACTGAAGGGGTAACATACACTATTTAATGCTCAACATTCTTTCTTTGCAATAGTTTTGAAGTATTTTAAAGTGGATAAAATGAATATTTTAGAGAGTGTCTTAAATAGTATTTTGCTTTGTTTAGTTAGTATGTCAATCTAATGGTATTTATTAAGCGTTAGGTATTTAACATTTTATGTATGTATTTATCAATAGTTTGAAATAGTTGATACGGAAAAAAGTTTAGAGAGTTAAATTGTAAAATGAGTGAAGTATTTAAAGCGTTGTTGTACATATTGTACAAGTGTACATATTAAACGAGTTAAATAAATATTTCTTACAATCACTATAAACTCCATTTGGACCAAGTGGGTTTGATCGCACTTGGTCCTTTCGAAGCTGCGCATGCTCGAGTTTGAAGTTAGTGCGCGAGTGACAACTTAAAGTTGAAGATAGTAAGTGAGTAAATCAAGAGAGATTGTAGGTAATTTGTAGAATCTTTTATATTTTTGTAATAGCTATTTACACCATATGTATCAAATTTTAATTTTTATATCATTTGTTCGTATTCACAATACGCCGCCGTCATCATCATCGCTGACAACAATCAATGATCAATAAGGAATCAATCCATAATGTAATATTCATATTTTATTATTTAAAAGTTCAAATAGATTCTTTCAGTGTTCAACATTAGCGTATAATGAATTATATCTTTATATCCTCCCAAAGTAAGGCAATCAATCAATCGCCCGTCAATCGATCGCCGCTGCCTCCGCCCGCCTAATATGTAATAAGTTTCGAAATGGCTAGAGAGATGCTAGTAAAACGCTGCTCTGCGATGCACAGCATCGGAAAAGCTCGTAAGCTGGGCATGCCAGTGATCAATTTTATCAATTATTATGTTACAATGAGGCCCCGAAGCGGATACGAAAAGGGCGACGCCGCAACGCGCAGTGCGGTGCATCGCAAAGTCACATTCGGCAATTCATCCGCGCGCCGGCAACAACTTCGATCTAGTCAACAATAGTTCGGCATTCGTCGCGTGAAACGAGTCAACTGGTAATTGGGTAATTGTTGTTGGGTTTGCAAATATTGCAGTACATTTGTAGCGACAAACTGAGCGCTGAATCATTTGGAAATCAACGTCATCTAGGTAATAAGAATTAACGAACACAACGCAATCTATCGTCGGGCTTTACATAATGTGAGTATTAATGCTAATAGAGAAATGGCAACCAAAGTTGATTGTCTTTTGTATTTGTAATCAAGGAGTTGTCGAGAATCAATGTCATGTCGGATGAAAACGAGTAGGTTCTAAACTCTCCTAGTTTACTAATTCATTGATGTTGCTAATCAGTGCATTCGTCTAAATGTTAAAATGTAGTTTAGCTCATCTCGGTTTATTCGTCTTTTGCGTAGTTAAGTTGTAAGGTTAGTTAGTTAATTGCAAACTTTATCAACTTGAATTGGCGTTGAAATACACCTCTAACACGTTCAAACAAGTTGATAGAAAATCGTCGCCCTTTGCATATTCAATGTAGCTTAAAACAATTTCGTAATTTGTTTATAACCAATATATTACAAGGTATTATTTAATATCACGTATCAAGTTGAAATATATATCAAACGCGTTTTTGGTTTCCTCATCTTCTTGGTTACTAGTTTATCGCTTGCGTAATTGTGTAATTTATGTAATAGTTATCTGCGTTAAGTAACTTGCAGCATTGTTGTTAGTATGTACATCTTCTCGACGTTGAATGAACTTGGTAAAGAAGCGAATTGTGACTCGAGTCACATCGATACGAAAAGCTTGACTGCTTTCCATCTCCACTGTGAATTAATTTCTTGTTCCTTCGTATTTGTTGTAAATTATGCAACCTAAGCCTCCGAATCAACCAAAAATCAACCTTGAGAGCTTGGAGTTGCAGTGGTAAGTGCACAAGTTATTTACAAATGTACAAAGTCGTTAATCGTTAAAGTAAATTACGAAACTAGGTACTTATTCATTATTGTGGAGTATTTGGTTAAACTCAATTGGTTTACTAGGCACCCACAATGTTGAAATCATGTATAAATCCAAGCCAACGCATTGGTACTCATGTTTTTCTCGCTTTTTGATTGATTATTGTAAATTATGCTAATGGATATTAAAATTGAGCGATTACTCAAAATATGGCACCACCACACTGGTCACTTTGCAATATGTTCTATTCATATATACGCCTTCCTCGCATGTATATAGTGTATATAAATCGTAATCAATCGTTCTAAAAAAAACTCATGCGGATCACACAGTACGGAACGACCCATTGAAGCATAAGCAGCCATCTTGTCAACTCACTCATCCAACCAGAGTAACACCACGTCCAAATGCAAAGCATTACTCATAGTCCCTAGGATGGCCTCTTGAAAATTCATGCTCCTCAAAGTCCATGTCGGCGAAACGTTCCAGCAGTTCTTTGCGATAGTTGCGTCCTTCTTGGCGATACACCTGCCGTCGGTCTTCGTACCTCGAAGGACGACCATGCCCACCATCGTCGTAGCGACTGCTGCGCTCGTACCGCTCATCATACCGCCTCCTGGAAGAAGACTCCCGCTCGTCGCGGAACTCTTTCGGGAGTTGTGGTTTGTAGTAAGCGTCGACTGGGTCTCTGAGGTCATCGTGAAGTTCCTCTTCAATGGGCTGCTCCGTAGAAAGCCTCCACTAGATGGGATTAAGACAGCGCCGCGAGGATCCACGGTGGCTGGGATATTCCTCCTCGCGGGTGGCGCGGTGTTCACGTGGGGGCCGCTCCAAGGTGCGGTCGTTGGAAGGCCCACGGTCACGGTCTCTGTATTCATCGTTGAGATGCATTTCGCGGTACTCGCGTTCGGCGTAATCGTCGTAGTCGCGGTCACGCTCCAGCCGAGGACGGCTGCGGTTGTGACCCGTGTGAAATGTTGGAACTGCGGAGAGGAAAGAAGATTAAGTCAATTGGGATCTTAATTGGCTTACAACTAAAACCGTATGTTAAAAACTGACTTGAAGCGAAATTATTGTCTGAATTGTAGTCTGATGCGCTTTATTGAATTTTAGTTCACAATCTAACTTCATTTCAAATCAACTTTGTGTTTACGGCTTCAAATTACTTACTGTTCATTAACTACACTCTAATTTACAACCAAACCTCGCTCATTACCAACGTAAATTTACTTACTAATGTCATAAACTCAGACAAACTACTTTTCTCTCTCAATCCTTCAATCAATCTCTCGATAGAAGATCTCAAATCAAAGATTAACATATCAACATGTCTTAAGCAAACAAATCTGTAGATCCGGCCCGCCAGATTTTACCAGGACTAGGCCCTACTAGTCCTTCGGGATTTGCACAGAAATAGTAAGCAGCGTGCGACGTGCCCAAAGATACCACATTCAAAACGGTGCCGGTGCAAATTGTTCAAATTGCAGTGGTAGAAATGTCAACAAGCAGAAGCGTTGGTCAAATCCAAGAAAAAAGAAATCAAATCAATTAACAACGCAATCGCCGTGCACACAAACTGCAAGTTGTTAGTTAAATCAGAAACAAACGGAAAACGATCAACTCAAATCTCAACGCATGTGAACACAAAGTAACCTGCTGCAAATGTCTGACACTGGACAACACGCCGATTAAACTAGACACAAATGGCTAATATCAACACGTTCGACTTTCCTAAAGTTAATGCGACTAAGACTATAGTTAATGAACGGCTGTGATCGGTGTCATCGAGCCGGAAAAATCTGAAACACCGAAAACGGAGATAGTGACAATGCCCAAACAGTGGACAATCACAACAATCGCATTGAGTTTATTTAGTAATGGCTTTATTAACGGTTAATCCAGTAAAGACTGGTTGATGAGGTCGGATATAATTAATTGCAGCGGTATTAATTCATAGCAATTCATTGTACAAATAGATATCTTTCACATTTATCTTTTTAGCTTGATATCGATTAATTGTGTAAATGTACATGGGTATTCTATACTTTTATCCCGGTTGCTAACACTAGTTTGTGGTCTCTTCTGATGTTATTAATTTAAGTTTTGACTGTGTTTTTTAAATTTATTGTGCAGAATTTAACGAACCGATTTAAAATTCAATAGTTACAAAATAATACAAAATAGATCCATGCAGCATTAAGTATAAATTGTAAATTTGTTTCTAGTTCATTCTAGTCATTCTGTTTTAGTTTCAAAATATCTTTGGACTTTGGAGCTACAAATAAAACGTGTTTTATTTGAAATCATTAGAGGTTTTAAACCAGCCGCTTTGCATTGCGTATTAAGAGTTGCATACAATCAGTGTCTAGAAAGCCGTTATGAGTGACCGTCACTAGTTCAAACTAGAAACAAATTCACGCGCGTCAAGTATGGCGTCATACGTGAAACAGTAGAAACGAAATTATAGAAAAGAGAGTGATTCTAGCGAATCTACAGAATCCCAACTTTGCAATCCGATATATTTAACACCTGGGCGACTACCTCTATGGTCATGCGCATATCCGCCATAAACTTCATGGTGGGCTGCAAAGAAGAATGAGTAGGTTATGTGTTAGAATCAGTTAGTAAAGCATAAGGTGGCGATTTAACGGCTGAAGGACTAATTCTGGGCGTGAAGGACATAAGATTGAAGAAGTGAATGATGCCATAGTCGACGAGTCAAAGAGTGTACAGTGTGGTGAGAAGATTAAAAGTACAACAACAACGCGGGATGGTTATTTAACAAGGTCAGCATTTTGAAGAGTAAGTACTTGAGGTTTTCCTTTTCTTGTAGAGTGCAAGTGGTTAGGAGAAGGTACTGCATTTACCTGGTAAAGTTGGTCGGCCTGCTTCTCCACTAGGTGAGGCTTGTGGACTGCTTCCGATTGGTCTTGGCACCGTCGCCACGGTTTCAGGATGCGTCGCTCTCCAATAAGCCTAGAAAACAACAAGGGGAATTAAGAGGAGTTAACGAAAATTAAATAACAGACATTCTAATGGAGGATCTATGTAACATGTGAAGCACTAGAAAGGATCTGCGATAGAATAGTACCTCTAAATATTCAGCTATATGTTCACAGGCATCTTCCAGCTGATTTTCGTCCAGGATTACATCAAACATCTCAGGTGGACATTGCGACAGCTTCTCCGACGCTACCATCTGCACGTTAAGATGGCGCGCCTGACTTTTGCCACGTGACTTGATCAATCTTTGCAACACCTTAGGGCTAGTGATTTTCAAATAGACTATAGTGGGTGCCAATGAAGTTTTTGCTAATTGCGAAGGATGATTAATGGTATCACAATCAAGGACGACGAGTTGAAGGGTACGCGCCAGCTCGAATATCCGCTCGATTTCGTTCTGAACCTCAGCGAGACACGTCGAGCGTGTGTTCGAACGCTCCATGATAGCACGTTTTGATGGGTTGTTCAGCAGCGATCGTTTCGCTAATGATATATCAGCCATTACTCTGGTGATGATTATCCTGAAAAAGTTCAAGATTAATATTTTTATTTCCAATTTTAGCTTAATCACAGTAAGTATAAATGATATACTATAAATTAGTTGTGAGTTACTCACTTTCCTTCAAACCTATGCTTGAGAAAATCAAACAACGCTTTCTGCATCATATCGGTCACCTCATACCCTTTCAGAGAAGGACCTACGAGGACAACTGGACGCATGGAGGGCACAACATCATACGGCGCAGCGGTCTCTTGCTTTTTGAAGAACGGTTTCTTTTTCTCTTTGGCCGGAGGTGTGGTGAGAGATTTACCGGATCGTGTGTTACCAACGGAGTCCGATTCATCCCCTAAAGTGAATAACCTCATAAATATAAACCTTTATTCACTCTTGCAGGTATACTCAAAAGCGTTCAACGTGAAGCCAACAACATCTGCGCATGCAAAACCCAACACCATGCAGAACTCAACTAATTATAACGATTGATAACATGTAAGTTGGTAGATAGTAAACACTATGCTAATTGCGCTAGTTGCCTAATGACTATTTGAACGGTGTAGTAAGAAGATTTTATTGGGGTCATTGGGGATAAGGGAGCACGGATTACTCGGGAGCTGTGGGTCTTAATAAATACTTATCACGTCAATTTCGTGTGGTCACAAATGAAATAACCTGACTAACCGAGGTTAAACTGAAGAGGAACAGAAGAACCAACTCGATACGGTCTGTGATTTTACCACATTGAATCAACATCCAGTTGTTTATGCGCTTGGCACAAACGGTATTTACATCGATATTTACAAAATAAAACACAAAAATACCAAGAAGGAAATCAAAAATTAAAAACGGTTAGGTATTAAAAGATCAATGAAAATCAGCACCATCTTGTTAACTTTACCACCACGACAAAGAAACACCAAAAAACGTTTAAGATAATAAATATTTATTTATCCACGGTACTTTAGAGTCAGTGGACAGGACATACCGGGCGTAGGAGGGGTGCTACCTCTGGAAACATCGTTACCAGGAGCCCCGATGTTTGATGTCGAGCTGGTGGGCTTGTTGGCGTAAAGCTTGCGATTTGTTTGCGTCGTCTGCTGCAGCCGGAGGTTCTCCAGCTTGACGGGTGACGGGATAAAGCCGACATCGGAACCCTCTTTGACTAGCCTACCTATCCACCAGTTGTTGTCGTATTTTTCCTAGCAAAGAAAAGATTAGAATCATGCATCCTGATGGTTTCATATTAGGTAGCAGTTCATCAACATACCTTAATATGAAGAAAATCTCTAACATCGAAAGAAATGGCATATCCGTGGACCGGGGAATCATCGTCGACCGATCCATCATATGCCACATTTGTGCGGACTGCAAATGCTACCGGTTTCGTCTACAAAGAGGCGTAACTTCTTACTAACATTCAACGCAAACACCGCGTTCAAGGTGTGATGCTTATCTACCAGGATAGATTTAGACTTTTTGAAAGGTTTAGGTGGTCCTATTCCAATATGGTTGCTGGTCTCTACATGCTTATTGATTAATTTCTTGCTATAATACACATGATGTGATGTGTGTTACATGATGCCAGTACAATAACTGCTAGTGGCCAACATTGGGATTTAAATATCCCACAGAAAAATAGCTTTTAGTTTCGTAGTATACTTCCAAAATGCAATTTGTGACCAAGAGAAATTTCCCCTCGGCGTGATGTTGGTCTTGACTGATTGGACTATTTTTTCTTGTGTAAATATTTAGCCAGTTCTATATTAAGTTCAGTTTCCCCCTACGTTATTTGCGCGATTCAGGTTCATGTCTCGCACGCAACGCATTAGCTTAACATTTCCAGCTCGCAATAAAAGTTTAACGCAATTCTAGTGCGCGAGAAGCAAGCAGTAACCAAATGGGTAGCAATTGTTTTTGGTAGTAGGCCAAAGATAGCCGTGCGGAGAACATTTAAGATTATTGCAAAACATTCTGGCTTAAATTCGGTGTATTGTATGTACTTGGCCTCATTTGCGAAAGAAAGCATCATTTGTATGCGGTGCTTATTCATATCAACACTGCTGAGTTGCAGCGTATTGCAAAAATAAGTTGTGAACAGCATAATGAGAATTGAGACATTATTTGGGTTTATACTTGGCTTAAGTTATCTCAAAATGCTTACTCTTGCTTTTTCAAGCTGACTAAGAGCCTGACGCTCCTTCTCCCGACGAAGGGTCTCTTTTTCCTCGTCCAGCGACAGGTCCGATGAAGGCTGTGAGTAGTTAGAATCAGCTGAGCCCTGAAAATAACAGTTTATTATTTTCTAGAACCAGTGCCAGCGTAAAATTAACTTCGAGTGTTTGGTCCTAGGTCTAGGAAGTCCAAAACTAGTGCTTTATACAAGACTTGTGTGCCTAGAATATTAACACAAAGTAATTCTTAGTAAAAGATGATTTATACAATGATTCTGATGGATTTGATCATGATGTTATGCTCGGAATTGAATTTTATGAATCCTAATTTGTTGATGATTGAAGCGTGCCTATTACGTGCCCACAACACTAAACTTTCATGCTCAATTTAATGCTGATGATGATTGCCAATACATTAAGATGAGCTATTTGCCTGCCTAATGGAATTAGATTGATGCACTATGAATCGATCGTGATAAAATGGAAAGAGTTTGAGTTCTGCGACGGGTTGGATGGCGACTGATAGAGATATATTTGTATGCTTACCAGAGAAGCGTACTTGGACATAGATTAAGTAGCGATGCCACTGGCAAGCATGCGACAATCGGACAAGACACAAAGAGTCAGCCGACCAGTGACATTTCACACACAGAGAGAAACAAAGAGTCTAGATATCGGCCGGCGGCAAATCACGTGAACAAGCTAGGCAGACGCGACTTTCAAATTCATTCAAAAGGTTCTTTGATTTGTATCAGTTTGCACATTGCTCATTGCATTGATATACCGATAAAATAAGATAATCGAAGGCTGCAACACAAGAAAAGCTTCATTCAAAGTCAATACTTTCTTATTTTGCGATACTTTTTTCTTGGTTGTCGCAATTACGCTTTATTGCCAATTGGTGGTTGTTTAGTTAAATATATAGTAAGCTCACCTGAGTAAAGAGCTTATTGTATCCCTGATTGTTGTAACTGGTGTAGGATATCATATTGCGACATAATCTACCTAGGCGGTTTGCTCGTGAGTTTCCAGTTCTCCCGGTACGTTAAAAATGCGGCGCAAAATCGCGGTATAAAATCTCGCGCTCGATCATAAAGGCAGCTTGAAATTGGTATTGAGGCACGTTAGAACTCTGCTATAATTACGAATGCAGTCGGTGTGTAAATTGTTTGGACTTGACGTTGCTCGCTTGGTGTTTGCCCGCTTTGCAGATGTCGAATGAGATGACGATTGATAGAAACAATGAAAATGCTACGTTTTGTGGTGCGGGATGCAACTACTTGTTATCTCCTCAGATCCACACTCGTTCACTATATCACGCTATCTAGCTGGTAGTAATTGATCGCAACAACAAAATGCAATTAGGTCTCTAGGGTGTCCTTCACGGCGTCGGGCACTACTCACAAAATTCGTTTATCTACTTGGTATAAAATTGCACTGGATTGTGTATGAAAATTGTTTTTTAACTACGATGGCGTTTCGTGTGGCTTCACCATCCGCATCGACTGGCGTGTTGTGTTTTCATGCACACCACTTGGCATAATGCGGGAAAACTCCGCCAGGCGGTCGGCTGCGGTACATTCGCAAGCGTAATTTTCCGCAGGCATTCCCAGCATGCTGGATGGCACCAAGGCGGCGGAAACCGGTGAGTGTACGTGTTGTAGGTGGGGTTTTCCGCGTGGAAAGCGCAGGCGTGCGTATCGATTTAAATGGGACGCGATGCGCACTGTGCTCTGTTTTCCGCGTTAGGGCGAATTGTACAAGATTTCCCATCGCATTCCCACGTTTAAACAAAACACACCGAAAATGCTCACATTGAAAGGCTCAGTGTTTGTAGTAACACCACAGCGCAATATTTGAATCATGCAATGTTCAATATATGAATTACAATAAGAAACTAAGGAAATAATAAAATAACATCGGGATATTTGAGAAAATACGGCTGAAAAATGTTGGCTTATAATACGCGCAAGAACACGGCTTTTATTGCATGCAGAAAATTACAATGTTTTTATTTAATAAGAAATTTCTCAGGAAACATGTTCCGTAAAACTTAAAGTTAACTTCACCAAATTAACACTAGTGAAGCTTGCTTTTTAATCTGTATCTCATTTGTGAACAATTTATGTTAGGTTTTACATTGCTTCTAACAAGTTTTAACTTATTTCGAAACTTTTTAAACCTTGCTTTGTACATAGGCAACCAACGTTACTCTCACCTAGCAAAACCCAGCGAGTTAAATAAAACTTGTCATTGAATACAATCTTTAAATAATTTCAAGTGTACGTGTACACGGAATAAACTCATCTTACAAGGGCCAGACATTCATAGCGACTAGATTAATCTACTAACTTATTAAAATACTTCAAAATACCAACAAAATACAAATATTTACCCTTCTATTTGATTTCGCAAATGGAATATAAGTTCTAACTGTTTTTTTTTGAGGTCCTCTTCTATGAGACATAATTGCAACTAGTATTTTTCAACTTAAAATTATTAAAATCACTGTACAAAGATTAATCACCTAAAATCACGCGGCAGTTCATTAAAATTCACATATTTTTACAATAGACACCTGATTTCGCTTAATTTTAGTATAAAACTATTGGTCGGAAGTACCACAACCTTTGATTAAGTAATTGTTTGTTTGTTTATTGATAGGTTTATTTAATAAAAAGGCAAGACGCGTGTCACTCTGCACGATATGATCCCAAGTTGTTACTAATGTCCCTATGTGCATCTCGGCGCCACGGGACATCCCAGCAGAGTGCTGCTAAAAATACGTCGTTTTAAGAGAACACGACATCTCTATGTTGAACTTATTATCTGTTTCAATATCACATCCGAAATAGTTTTGTTCAGGAGCGTGCAATTTGATTTTGAGCACTAAACATGCGCAGATGATTTGAACACTGGAAGAAAGCGATTTGAGGAGAAACAAAAATTATTGATACATTTTTGTATAAATAGAAGGAAAATTTAAGGAGGAGATTTGAGCAGATATAAACAACAATTTTGTTGAGTTTTAAATTATGTTAAGAAGTTCGCGAGTTTGTTGGCTACTTGAATGCTGTGAAAGAAGTTGCCTACGTTAAAGTTGTATCCAGACAAATTCCCTTTCCGATTTTCATACGATGACAAGAAATAATAAGTAATTTTCTTTTGTTTTATCTTTCAAGATTTCTATAATTTGATTATATAAATGTTTTTCTTATTAGCATACCAAACTAAAAGAAATACTTTGATCTAAATATTTGACATTGGTTATACCATTAATTAAATCCAACTTTTATAAAGCATTAAAATCCCTTGCGTTTTCATTTCTCATATCGACAAATCGCGCACATAAAACGACATTAATACATTCTGCACATGCCAAGATTGTTTATTGGCGAGCACACGTGAGCATACCTTGCAGTATGCATTCAGTAACTTATAACTTATAAAAATCCTACAAATTATCTAAAGTATCATTCGAAAAACATGCACGTCACGACGGGGGTACGGCATGAAGAGAAATTTTAGAAATCACAAACAAGTTTATAAATAATGCTATTTATTTTGATTTCTTACTTTCATACCCATGTTCTCCATCCTTTTCTAGATGAATTCAATGGGATAGAGCAAAGTACAAGAAGTTGAGTGTCACGTTATTGCCCATTATGTTAACTGTCTGATGAAGAGATAGTATATATTGGCAATTGGTCTGTCGGAAATGTTGCTGTGGATTGCTGATCAACATTTAATACCAGCCACTTAAACAATGTACATGTTAAAAGGAAGCAACGAGTATGTTTGATGCTAACTTGCTTTGTATTGAATTTGTTGTTGGGTCGCCACCCACTCTGTGCTAGTAAGCGACGCAATTATTTTATTGACTGGGGAAGCTCAAAGTCTGCGGATTGCACAAAACAATGTCTGTTAATTTGTAAACAAATTTATTGAGTTTTGCAGTTCCAACAATCTATCATGGGAGATGCGAACAGAACGAATTTGATTAAGACGTGAACAAAGAAAACGGAGGAAAATTCCTATGCCAATTGGGATTGTCGATGATTTAAAAGGTAGTAACCAAGGTGTGATTAATTTAATCTTAAGAATGAAGAAACCTAATCTGAACATATTCTTTAACAATTTTTAAAGGTTTTTACTGGTTTTCCTACAAAATATTTGAGGTCTTTACTTTTAAATTCGGCAATTTATAAACTAAACTCAGTAAACACTGTTGATAAATGTGGATGACTATAAAAAATATGTGATTCATTAAAACCTCAAAATATTTTTTGCTTAATCCAAAAACTAACCGGAAACGACTTCAGCACATTGCTATTTATTTGGTGCAGGTTGTAATATACAGTACCATCTGCTCCCACTTTCAAGTTTAACTGTCACAGACACACAACTACCATAAATCAAACCGTAATTTTAATTTAAAGATTAATACATTAGATTATCAATAGTATTAGCATGATCACGTTTTCAATCCTCTCAATAGCGTCAAGCTCTGAGCATATGGGATTGCAAGACAATACAATCTCGTTTCTCTCAAATAACATTCATACAAAATTATAAGTCAAGCTGTAGTTATTAAAGTTAATACATACTAGTTTATGGCTGCCTCTCTAGCCTCTAATAAGTGTAATTTATTTTTATTTGCACACTCTATGCTTGACATCGTCTATAATTTAAGAAGCCACCCGTCTAGGAATTGTCAATGGTTTATTAAACAAGTTACGTACTTGGTTTAAACATCTAAGCAGTCTCTGCTTCTAAACAGAAGCTAACAGCTCTAATAGATCTTATAACAACAGTGTTTTTTATTTGTTGTCGTCAAAGTTATGCAACCCAATATTCATTCAATTGGAAAGCATGAATCTAAACATCAATTTTAATATTTTAATGGAATAAATTGGCATAAATTAGCGATAAAAATAATCCGTTCCCGGTAACAGTATTACAAGTAACAAAACTCAATATTTCTCAGCCCAGTTGAAATGCCGTTCGCACAATGATCTCCGCTGCTTTTTGAGCTTATTAGAAATAAATGTAAATAATCTCTAAATGATTATGTTTGTCGTACGGTATATTCTTCTCTTCTCGTTCCTGCTACATAAATGCCCTCCTTCCACTGGCTCAACTTAAGTCACTTATAATTGTTGATACGTTGCGAGAAGAAAGAGGAACCGGTATGAATTGAGCATATGAAATCAATAAGAAATGAACCGAAAGACATGCGGACGACGTACGTGGTGAGAAAAAATGAAACATTTAAATATTGTGCCGTTAATGCTGTGTTTTGCTCGCAGGATGCCTATTTATATGTAGAGTATCGTCGGAGATAAATTAGCTGAGATTCGAGAATGATTTAAATGATTGCCACCGATATATTTTGACTGCTGCAGCATTTCGACAATTGGACATTGGACATCGTCGGAAAAAACGTATTCAAATTAAACCGAAATATTGAGAGAGCAGAAATTGACAATTGTTGTTATTATAGCTGATTAGAGGGTACAAAGTTAATTAATGCATTCGTAGGGAGGCTAATACTAGAGTAATATGTGTCACGGATAGCTAGGAGCAGAATAATTGAGTTTGAAGTAATCAACAATGCGATGTTGCCATTGTAACACAATTAATTTGAGTCGAAAGCAACTTGTAATCAGATCAGAATATAGAAGGATAGAAAAGAGATACGTTTGTTTTATGGGCTGATATTATAAAATCTGGTGAGAAATATGCAAATATTTGTCAGAAAGAGGACTGTGACATGGTGCACATTCCAAAGTGACATAAAAATTCAAATCATATGGCTGTTCTCACATTTTAGATCAAATATTAGAGTTTATTTTTATAATTCTTTTCTGTAGCTTATTTTAGTACTTTGGGAGAAGCAATAAAATAATTATAATTTAATTGGTTAATTGCAGGAATGATTTATGTACTTGTAACTAATTAGGCATGATGAACAAAGGTGTTAATTACGTTCATAAAATTAGTTTTTATTTTTCTTTGCATTTAACTTATGCAACCCAATACTCACCAATGACATTGTGTGAAGTGAGTAAGAAATGTATATATACCTCCCTCATTTCTGCTTTCTTACTTTCTGGGCCCTAATTAAGCACAAATTAAATTTCCCAATTAAAATAATCGCCGCACTTTGCATCACAATTTATTGCATTCTGCTCAACACTAGTTATCCTCTTGCGCGCCTATAAAAAGCTCCACGTGCCCACAACCACGTGCGTTATTTCGGTCGCAAAGTACGCGTTGTCCACAAAGAGTGCATTTTCATTTCCGCGCTGCACTCGGCCACGTGCAGAGGAAAATCGGCGGTAATCACAGGCGTGAACTCGTTTCAGTTCAATCGCACATCCAGCCTCACTTTTAAATACTGCACATATTTATAAACGCAAGAGTTTCCGTTTTCGCCCACGACCATCTCCACCGGCCCCAGTTTCATTTGTTGAGCAATGGAAACTCAACTGTGCTTACTTAAGCCTAGAGTTAAGTGCTGCTCCATTTGAGTAATATTTGAATTAAATTATGCTAATGAAGTCTCAGTACGACCTCACCTATGTGCATTGCATCATTTACCAAACCATTTATAAATTCTTTAACTCATCCGCCACTTCTTCTCTTCTGGCCGCTAGCAGCGGATCGCCACTCGGTCCTTATTTATTGTTATTCATTAAGCCGTGTATTTATTTATATGATGCCCGTACGCCAGCAACAAACACGAACATCAGTAACAGATCCACTTAACCGAAAAGTAATGAGCGTACCGCGGACGCTGACATCTTAAGACCGCGATGCATCCAAACGGATCAAGATTGTAAGCGGATGGAATACATTTCTACACAATGTGCTTGTGTGCTATAGGTAAAACTAAAACTTATCGTTGATGCAATTCACTTATAGTACTAATTTACATACTTTTCTTACAATGCCAAAATTGGTCATATCTACAACATGTGCCTTCTAAAAACATCTCCTCGGAAAGACTTTTATTTGTTGAATTTATACCCAGCCAAAGTTAAGGTGAACAACATTTTAAATTCCTAGTTAGGAGTTTGTTGTCTTATATGAAGTTATGACCATTTTTCTAATTCCTAGCCGGTACTTATACGTCCACATTGGTTACTGTTGGTTAACAGCCCAATGGTATGCCGGTGAGATGGAGTGCTTGCCACTATTGAACTATTAAAGCATTGTACGTTACTTCTCTGCTCCATACAGATATCGAGGCAGTTCTTCGAGGCGAAGAAGTCGAATGTACTTAGATTTCGAGTGCAAGTAGATACGCAGTGCGCGCATCAACGGATTGACCATTATTATCTGAATTTTGATTAGGAACTGGTTTTCGGCATTTATTCCATCCAGCTCGCCGAAACGACACGTATTTTATACGCATTGATTTTAGTTTGAAAAGCAGCCAAACAAATAACCAGAAAAAAGTAAAGATCAACGAAAGCAGCTTGAATTTGGTTGATAACAGTTGGGACGCAAAGTTGAAGTTGACTTAAGATGACTTAAGATGATGGGAAAGCGCAGAAGTTACGGTCAATAGGTCAGCAATAAACGCTACCGATTCACACTTGGTGATTTTTGGGATTACATTGAAGATGATGTGATGATATTTGTGTTCAACTTATGCTGCCAATCTATCACATGTCAAACTACCGTTCTTCAAAGATAGTATAGTAATAAAATATTATGGTATAAATATAATTAGCATCTACATTCAATGTGTCTTGAACCAAATCATAAATCTACCAAACATTCAAATATTCTATCAATATTTCAATATTCCACGCAATTGTAATCCGATAATGACAACTGCAAAGCACATTCGCCGCTTGGAAAAAATTACAGCGATCTGTAATTTGTATGTATGACTTTTGTGTAGAGAAATCTTTATCGATACTTCTAACTCCTTGCTGAGTACATCTCTCGGAAAGTTTATACGAAATTATGCGCAACATATGCTAATTAAACACACTCCAGTCTAATCCAACACCCAAAAAATAACAACAACAGTTTTATGTGCTCAAAGTGAAGTTCCGTTGGGTCCGTTGGTGAATTTCACAAATTTAAATAATCCCAACATGTGTACTTGAATCGAGCGTCTAATTAAAATTTATATCGTTTCTTAGCGACATTTTATTCACTGTTCCTTCTATTCGTCTTGCGCAAGAGGAAGAATATACAGAATAAAATTATTAGCTAGTTGATTAGACAATAAACAAACTGGTTTGTGGTGCGAGCGTATTTCCTCTTTACTGATAAATTACCGCCTAATATTATCAGCTAGTTGGTAATGAGATTTTGGACGTTGGAAAAAAATCCGGTTTGGCTTTATAGCATTTTCGTTGAAATTGTTATAAGCGAGAATATGTTCTTCGTGTATTTTATAGGTTTATGCTCTCTGAGATGAAAACAACAGCAATTCGATTATCTCCTGCGTCCAGTTGTGTTGAGACAACGTTTCTGGAGTAATTAAAGTTGGTAATTAATCAACTTAGAAACTTCTTTACAGATTACACTTGACTTGATTATGTTTAGTTTGACCTGGATAAAGAATGACATTTGACTAAGTTTATTTGCTTTCTTGCGTTTGACGTGCAGTAGTATAGACAATAGGTTATTATATTTTTTGATGCAATCACGTGCAAAAGGGGTTCATTCTCTGCACTTAACGACGTCGGAGGTACAAATTTATGCCTTGTTCTTAGAAGTCAATCGCCGACAATAGTCTAACAAACAACGGCGTCTTCGCAGGCCGTAATAAATTTCAAATCGGAATTCGGTCGTTTGGCGAATTTGCAATTTTAATTCAAACGGTCAATTTTTGGGCGAGTGCATGAAAGGAAATGCCGGCACAAGTTGGTAGCCGATTCCGAGTATTATTGTTCGTGTCTCGGGATGTTTTTTGCGCCGATTACGCGATCGAATCGCATCGTATGCAAATGGTGTGCAACTGGCGTAAAAACTGTAATTTGTGAGTGTTTTGCGATCTGCCTGTTTGATTGACTGTTTAATCGGCCATAATCGCTTTAATATTATACACACATGATTTTCGGGTACCTGATCTAGTCTAGACGGAGGAAATTTACACAATTTATTTGAAAATCCATTCAATTTCGAGCAGAAAATTGACTTGGATTAAACTAAAGCAATTTAAAGTTCAACTATTTATTATTTACTGTTGCTCTGCCCCAACCCAACATTAAACATTTTTTCCTCACACGGACAATTTATGTTCATAGCAGGAAATCGATTCTCATTTGCATTAGCCCTCTAGCAAACTAGTTTCTGCCATAATTCCATAAACATTGCTGATTTGATTCCAAATATTCCACTCTAAATTCAATCTCTCCAATCTACGACGAGAACAAAACGCCTTAAACGGAGGAGGCCACTTCATACACATTAAGTTAAATCAGCACCATATCCAGTTTAGATCCGAATGCGATTACGCAACGCCAGTGACGTTTAATTACAGCACATAACGAAGCTCGCATGGCACAAGCCGCAGGAATCGTCTGTAATGGTCGCATCCGGAGGCTACAATTCCGACAATTGCGGCAAAGTCGTTCTTCTAACCGCCTTGTTAAAATGTTAAACTCGAAAATTCAACCGGTCATACTCGCGACTTAATAGGCGCGTAGGTAATAGATAGCAGGCATATTAGACATTAATAGTTATCCGAATTTACGCGTTATTTTAATGCGGAAAAAACGTGCATCCGGGGCGTTGTTTAATGCTTTACTGTTGCTCAACTTGAATTTATCGACGCGTTCGTCCATGTTCTTCGCTGGAGCGCATGAATTTCGTCTGGAAGTGGTCATAAAATGTACTGGACCTTCTTACAATCCTGGAATATATTTGCAGGCGAAACAATTGGAAAATAGTCGTTAAAACGCCCGTTAAAATCGTTTATGTGCGGGTTTGACAGAGTTAGGCAACTTGTGCGACTCTGCATTGCTTCGTAAGCACTTGCAGTAGCAAAAGGGGCGGTTTTATTGGATTTTATTAGGCAAGTTTGCAGTAAACAGGAAAATAAAAACATGGAACTTTGCGAATTGTCAATTAATACTCACTTGCACATTTGGGAAGCATTTACTCTACGAAAGTGAGGTTGCCATTGAATTCTTCCGGCTTTTCAAATCTGCCTGCTCTACTTTTGCTTTTCGGCTGTATGTCATACGGATGGATGTTGAGGTGGATAGTGAGTGGAGGAAATACTTTTTCTTAACTTTATACAGTTTCATTTTTGACGCAGTTGTAAAAGCAATTCATGCTTGGCGCATCTTCAGCCCTTTTACCGCCGGTCGTTGCATAACAGAGTCATAAAAGTCATCCCTCACTTCCAACATGCTTTCATTTCCACTTTATTAGTATCCACCCTTATTTGCACTGCATATCTCGACGACTTGCACCCTCCCGGTTTTCCGGTATCAGTCACACTGACGGACAACTGAACAAATCCAATTTGATTGTCATAAAACTAAATAAAATCAAAGATTCCAAGTTGTACTTGAGGCTTGTAGTTGAGTATGATAATTACAGGCTAATTGGAAGATTTTGATGGAAATAACGAAGAACACAACGGCGTCAAAATGCGTAAACAAGAGTAAATGCGTACCAACGCCTACGCGCCACGTGCCTCTGGCGTTCAAGCCATTTAAAATAATCCCACACTGGTTTGGAATCATATAAAGTAACACAAACTGAAAATTTACTTCAAAATAAAAACTACTTATTTATAATTAACTTCAGAATACCAAAATCAGCTTTATGTATAATACAAAGTTTTTTCGTCATCAATGCCAAGAACGTTAAGGGTTGCCTACAGTATTTTTTTTCCAACAAATGTCAAAATTCATAACCCAGTTTTCCGCGTTTTTTTGTTCCAATTAAAAACTCATAATAATAATTTGCCATCACTTTTAAGCTAGATTTAAAAACACAACTTTTTAACATTAAGCATAAATATTAATATTTATTCCACCAACATAGCAAATTAATTAACTTACAATTGAAACAACAGCCTAATTCTAATAGATACATACAATGGATAAACATTAGCTACCTCTGTCAATTGCTTTATTATTTTAATTCCAACGTTAATTAACTCGATGCACTCGAATTAATTAATTGACATCGGTAATTTCCATGCACTCGCTTAGATAACAAAAGAGCGCTTATTGAAATCCGCCCAAATACTATAACCACATCGAATGTGGGAACTTTTCCTCGTCTAATGCGCACATGCAATTAGTTTAATGAACGTGCGTTATTTACAGGTTATAATAATTCCAATTAGGCCGAAACTCAAACAAAAATCGAGTGCTTTGATATCGGGTTGGCAGCACTGCCTTTAATTGGGATTTTTAATACTGTCTGAAGTCTTCTTGGATTCTTCGAAGCTGAATATTTAACGATAGCTGGATCATCGCGTCTTGCCGATTGTACAGTGTACTTCTTAATGCCATGATGAAATTCTATATCCATACTTTGGATTTTATTACTTGCTTTTTAGTTGGGTTTTAATTAAGACCATTAGATGTGTTTTCTAAGTCACGTTCCTTCTTTTACATATTTTAAAGCCAAACATGTTTATTTTGGGATTGTACAACTTACATGTGTCATTTTTTTTTTTTTGTATCCCTAGTGTGTGATAGATGGCGATATAATATATTAGATATGGCATATCTTTAAGCTTGTGGAATTTATAGGAAATTATTACTTTATCGTTAAATAAATTCCGTTTTTTCCTGCACCAACAAAAACTCGCTGGCATTTTTTCATTGTGAAAAGAATAATTTTTTTAAAGTATGTGTAAATCTCTGGAATGTATTTCCAAATTTATGAATTTGATCATCTTGGCCTTTTAACATTTGTGTATGTTACACTGACGTTCCAAGCGAGCGACAAAACCGAAGAAATGTAAATTTTTAATTACCGCGTCTAATTAACATAGAAAATCAATTACGCGGCGATATCCGCAAATTCGTCATCTCCACGTGAAATATTTTCGTGTCAATCGAAACTCAATAAACAAGGTGGATATGTAGTTTGTTCGTTTGCAATAAAATTGTAGTAAAATTTTGATTGCTCATATTTTTATTGAATTTAAATGCAGTGTCTCTGGTGTTGCTTCTTATTAAGTTGTGACCTCAATGTTTTGCATAATTTACAATATGTCATCAAATTTTAACAATTTATCGCCTTAAATGCCTGAAAACTGAATTGTTGTAGAATAATCGCTCATAAATTGTAACGAGTTGAATCAAGAGGTTAACATGTCCAATTACAATTGATTGGCAATATTTCGATCGAAATAAAACCATCACGACGTTAATATAAGCCGAATAAATTCTATCTGAATGTTCAACATCAAGCTGCGTTCGCTCACGTACTACTTTTAGGCGTATTATGAGCTGATAAACTAATCCGTGTTGCTCAAATATTACTTGTTAATTAACATTTCTCAATCCCACACAAACTCATAAAACGACGAAATGTTTTTTTCCTCATTCATGGCGTACAAATTCTTGCTGTGCAACTATACTGCGATACAAAGTTGCGTTGATTTTTACTTGCTGGGACTCAACAACATATGTTTAATTTAATTACATTTTTGCACGAATGATAATTAGCAAGAATAAGTTTGAACTGTTTACTGCGTACGGTAGTACGCCGTCTAATATGGATTTTAGCCGAGAAAGACAATAAAATTTGAGAGAAATTTCCGCAGATTTTTTATCAGCTGTTTCAGCTGGTGTAAATGTGGTTGCATATAGTACGCGTATTATCAGCTGTAATAATTTCCTTTTTTTGGTGTAAAAACTTAACTTTTAATGGATTTTTAGGTCTTAATTTGTATTGTATTATTTTCGTGATAAATCTCTTGTGATCTTCTTTATCTAGTTATGAAAACGCGTTACAATTTCATATATAATTTAAGCGTTAACCTGGAATAAAGTGAAGAGTATCAAACGGAAGCATTAATGCACAGGAAAGAACAAAGTCATATTTACAGCTAAATAATTCATGCGCATTACGTATATAATTGCAGCGTGCGTGCACTGCTTTTCTCGACAGTTGATTGTAACCTACTTAACATAATTTTTACCGCCTCTTGCTGAATAATTGAAGTCTCCGTGCATAATTTTGCTGCAAACCGCAATAAAACGTGTACAGTGAACACCATACTACTATTTATTGGATGGTTTTTGTATATATTTGCAATTTATCAACTAACTTAAGTACCTCATTAAAACGATATGGGGCTATTCTTATATTGTATGAAGAACCATGTATTATTATTATTATTATTGGTGATTATTTTTTCGTCACAAATTGCTTAAATATTCAGAATCTCTTGGTTACACATCAAAATCAATCGAATTAATGCACAATATTCATAATACTGCATGCTTTACACCGCAATAAGATGGCGATCAGGACGAGACAACAAAGTCGTCGCAAAATCCGAAATTCAAGGTGAGCCGGTGCGTCCGACAGCCAAACAAAGTGCAACTTATACATTCCAGCAGCTACACACACACCAGTTGTATGCGCATTTCTGATTTTGTTATTCATCTTTCAGAGTAGATCGTCATGAAATTGCCGGGTGTACTTCTTGCTAACTGGCAAATATTGAGCCTCGACTTCAATGAACTGATTAGACTGTTTCCACGCTTCATTACGCTTGACATTTTCAAGTTTGTAGGAGTTTGAACAAAAAGGCGCTTCTAACGAATTAGTATAGAACGTGCTTGAGGCTTGCACGAGCCTTGATTAAGAGTTTAATGCAGTCATTGTGTATTTACACGATGTACACGTGACTTGAAGTGTTAAATTGCGTCCGGACAAACAGAAGACTGCAATGCAAATGTTTATACAAATCAGCAATAATCCGGCGCCAGCTGACCAATGAAAACAATACTAACAGCTTGGGCCAACAACAATTACGAGATTGTTTAAAATGTGATATTTTTATGGCTTACCGTGTTGTTGTTAATCGATATCAATGCAATCAGCAATAGTCATTACTTTCAATCAATTTTTGGCGACTTTAAGATTGGTGAACAGAAGAAATCACTAAATATATAAGATATGTATATCAAGAATATTTTTATTTTGTAAATTAAAGCACACATAACACACACCTTGATCGGACAACGTTGTGGTCGCATGGTCTGCTTACCTTTGACGATATTAGCGTCAAAGTTGGGGATTCCTGCAAGAAGAAAAACACCAAACACCGCATTGTAAAACCAGATCACTCAAGTTTCAAATCACTCCTAATTTTTGTGCTATTCTACCTCAACCAACTACGGTGAATATGAGCAACCCTCTTCCTCATGACCAGTCTAACACATGCTACCATCCTAATTGCCATTTGGCAACATGGCCAGTTGCTGTTCGCGGCGACTTTATTTATTTAGAAAAAAGACCTGCGTCTGACCAAATGACTCCGGAATGAACGCTGCATGAAGCTGAAAGTGCACCCAGGGCCCTATTAGGCGGTCTGCACTGACCTTGACAATATACCATGGTGGATTCGGCAGCCACAAAACGACCACGCCGAAATGGGCACTTTTTGCGGCCATCGGGCAATACGTTAGTGAGTCGATGGGCCAGGGCCAAATGGCGCTGGGTTGCAAGAGATGCGGCAGTGCAAGCGCAAACAACATCGTAATCTTCAGGCAATCCGAACCGGCCAACGGGCTATGAGTACAAATTATTTCTGGATCGTAAATATCATCTCAATTCAGAGAATATTGCAGCCAAAGGAAAAAGTCTACGCTTGCTGTGCTCTTATTTTGTCTGCAAGTTGGAAATTGCAAATCACTGAAAACTTTTTACGTGCGACTCCTTCAAATCGAGCTACATCCGGATCCGATTTCCTTTGCACTACATATTTTCGCACACCAAGCAGCAGATGGTTGATTTTCAGCGCAGTGTGTGCATGTAGATCAAGTTCCCTTATGTTATATTGGGGCTCAGTTATAGACCATCACTTATGCAGCACGTGTTCTCTTAACGCACTAATTGCGGATTTAATTCGCTTCTTAGAATGCTCTTTTAAGGCGGCACACTTGGCTTGAGATGCTTGAAGATGGTCACAGACAGTACATACGCTTCTACTTTCAGTGATGGAGCACAACAGGCAGCCCACTATGTGTTCGGAGTAAAGTAATAGGTGATATAGCTTTAGGTAGAAGTTAATGTGTGTAATTTACAAGTAAAAATTGTGGTGCTTTGTTTAGAAATGACCTGCTTTTGTATGCTTGAGCTTTGAGTCAATTTTGACCATTTGTAAAATGCTTTCCAGCCATAAAACAATTGATGCTAATTTGTGACTTGCCTACGTATTTATTTAAGTCCTATGGTGTGGTTTTACTGGGAACGTAAGAATCTAAATTTTTAATACTTGCAAATAGAGGTCACATTTTACACCGCATTTTGGCAGAGACTAGTTTCCGATAAACTTATTTATGCCGTTTGTTAGTTTATCACCTCGACGCTTGAAATTGTTTGCAGCATTTTTGAATGCCACTCGCTAGCAATCTGGGCCTGAACACCACCGAAACTTTTAACTTTTAACCGACCAGTCATCCCATTCAAAGACCCATATCACCGAATATGCCACTTTTGAAATTGCGTTAACAGCCATTCCGCCACTTTGTTGCCAGACGTCAGGTACCTCTCCAAGTTGCTCGCATTTTTACCACCGACGCGATGCAAGTTTACATTTATCTACGACTGGCTTTGTCTTACCAGAAATTCAATTTGGAAAGTGCACAAAGAGACAATATTGCAATGCGGTTGATACATAAGATCTGTAAAAGTAGCCTAGAAAAAAAAGAGCTGCCATTTGTTTAAATTTTATCATAGCAACAAATTGTAAAATAGAAGTTATGGTAATTAAAGGACCTCTTCAAAGGAATAAACAATTGTATTTTGGTATTATGATATTGCGTACTATAATTTCTTCCGTTTAAGTTCATTTCTCAGAAAAATCAATTTAATAACTACACAATGAATTACCATATATTCCAAGTCAATTGAACTCTTGATTCTAAAAACCTCTAAACCTCTAAGCTTAGTTCTTGTTAGAATTGCAGTAAAACCTCATGAAATCACAAAACAGCGTGTTTTTGTGCATGGACATTAAAATTTATTACTTATTATATTTGTTTCTTTATTACTCTTTGAACCATTTAAGAAGATTCTTCAGAATATCAAAAGAACCGCAAGAAACGAACAACTAGTACCAATGCGTACTTCCGACTTAACTCCAGAAAAATGAACATGATTTACTTGGAATAATTCGAATTAAAAATTATGTATAACATTTCAACTATTCAAAGCCCTACTTTACGTATACACTCAACACAATGAAATGCCATTCCTTGCATCTAACAAGCACCGCATTAAGATACCTACTAATTAGTACTAACTTCTCGTTACATGTACCGCCCATCAAGTTGAATTTATCATCTCTCCAACGTCATACCAGCAAACAATTACATTGTTACTCTATGTGTGCGCTCGTAATGATTAATACAGCTTAATCATTGTCGGATAAGAAAAGTCGTTTAATTAGTGCGAGCGTAAATGCCAAGTGCACGCGATATGAAAATGCTACACACATGTGCAACGATTGAACGGCGGACGGAAGTTTTTATTTCCATGTTTGCTAGTTGTGATTGAGATTACTAGCCGCCGATTTACGCGTGTGGTACACATCGGCGTTGGTTAATTGCGCGGTGCCTCAACTTTGTTGCTTTTTACTTCGACTTGCTTTTAATGGCTTTTAATGCGAAGACATTTCTTGATCATGTCAGCACTTCTTCAACTTGAATCATAGCTGGATAGCTGAATCATTATGTTATTATTTATGTGTGTATGCTGGTTGATGTGACTTTTATGAGTTAATAATTTATTTGTTGCAAAAGAAAACAGGGCATCGAAGGAAAAAGTAACTTCGTTGAAAGTTGCTGTTTAATTTACACATAGAAGATAGAAACTTGGTACTGGTAATTGACTGAAATTTTGGTATAAACGACACAATTATAACAATAATTATTGTTACAAGGATTGAAATAAAGCTCATTGTTTAAAGGCTATTAAGGGTTACATTAAAAATAATGCAGAAAAACCTGAAAAATAGATTTTCCTTTAAAATTGTTTCCTAGTTTGTATGCTTTGCAACTAATAACCATTTTTTCAGATGTTCTTTGATTACTATTAAGATTATTTAGTAATTCTATTGAACTAGGACAATAACCTAATTTTTGAATACCCATTTCTCGACATAGAAATAAGCTGAAAGATAGCAGTTGTTTAATTTAATAAACACTACGAAACATGCTGAAAACGTTTTTATAACTTCAACTAATTAGTGTCAAAGTAACCTCATCTCAATTCAATGAATACTATCCACTTTGTAACCGAGATAAAGAAAATGCTTAGTAATTTTAATTATTTCATGTCGAATTGGACTTGATTCGACTTGTTGCAATGCACAAAAGTATTTTTTTTAAACAGTAAAATAATCACATTTGACATTTGCAATTATAACCTCTAGATTAGTCACAAATCTTATCCGAAAATTGGACATTTGTCATTTGGAAGTACAATAAACCAAAAGGGAACTACAAAAATCAACGAATTTATTCCTTGCGGCATTGAAAGAACTCCTTATTTTGGTTTCCCTTTAGTGTTCATCAACAGCGTAATCTCTTTCACTCCGGTTTTAATTGTTTTATCATCCCCTCCCCCCAATGAATCAGTAAGTCCGTCTTAAAGCATTTTAGTTGTTCCTTCTCTATCTGAACTCCTCCAACCCAGCATCCACAAAAGGCATTTCCATTCGAAATACATTAAACGATTGCACCAAGCTCAACCACTTTGCCAGTTTTTACATTGCGCTTAATGTGCAGCCGTAGCCGACGCGCCGGTATGTGCTAAAAGTCAGATTCACCGATCCGGGATTTTTCTTAGAAACGACCGACATTACCGCGAGCCCATGGGCCAGTCCTCGACCATCGCCGCCACGGACAATAGACCCATCCGCATGAGATGCTCACGATGCAGACAACGACTTCGCACATTTATATGACATTAACGAATATTAACGTATAAAGAGCAGGTACCCAGCGCAATATTTATTCCGAGGAATTTTTCGTCGCGTTTTTTTATATGGTGGGCTTTTGTTTGAAGAAGTGGGAACTTTATTTTTGGGCCGTATACAGAGCGTTTCCCATAAAATTCAGTGCAGCCTTCTAAAATCGAATTATTTTAACCAGTTTGTGAGTAAAACAATCAAATAAATTGATGAGAGTAAATTAATGTCTCCAATTTCATTTGAAACATGACTTAAGTTTGATGTTAGGGTAGAAAAACAGTAGGTGGTGAATATTGGAAATCAATTTGATCACAAAAATGTTAGTAGCTTGTGTCATTGTTAGTGGCTTGAAATTAACGTAAACAATGAACAATTTAAACATTTTCCAATCTTGAGATGAGAATTAATGCTGTAAATTTAACAAAGTTAGCTTTTGGTCAATGCGGATTCCAACAAATTGTAGGTTATTATTCAATAATTCACTAAATAATTAGAAAAATCCAAGAGCTTGCGATTGAAATTCCAAGATCGAAGGCGGAAACTGACATTGCGCACTCCACGTCCAAACTTTACCGATACATTAGTTTCTTCATTCTTAATTACCTGGGTGTGTTTTCAATGTGTTCGCTTTTATCGTCTGCATGATATACCAAGCGTTTGTAGTAGTTTAACAACTCATGAACACCCAAAACAAAGGAACTCCAAGAAATAATCAAAAGCTTCATTCCTTTCCGATTTTCTTTTTGAAACAAAAATTGCTTCAAAACTAGTTTAATTCAACTTGCATGACTGTACGCGAGTGTTTACAATTGTTTAAGAAAATGTTGCACTTGTCAGAGTGTATAGTATTGATTCCACTCTTAAATTCGATACAGCATTAAACATAATGTCATATTCAATGACCAAACTTGCTTTAACTGTTTACGTATGCTGATGCGGATGACCGCAGCACCTCGGCCAACATTGTATGAAAATAATAAGCGATACATTGAAGCATACTCTAAATTTATTAGCGGCTGCTTCGTGGCTTGTTCGATGTTTCAACAACCGTAACCACGGTATCTGGACACCGCTTCATTTGAGCAGTCGAAGGTGATAATACCAGAGTGTGTACACTAACTGTACTTGATGTTTAATTGCTTGTTGTGATCATATAATAGACGTTTTTGTCGTGATTCTTATTATTAATGTCAAAGTGGGTTGTTATTTTAATTTGACTATGAGCGCAACAAGTTGGGTGAGGGATGTAGTTGAAAGAAATTGTTCTCATGTCATGTGGTAAGAATATATTGGGAAATTTTGAAAGAGAAATTATTTGATAGTTGTAGAGGTTAGAAGGAGAATAAAATTAGGAAAGTCAGAGAGATGGATTTTTTTGTTGTATTGAAATAGTTGGATATTGATTATTATTGAATTTCTTTATTATCTTCATTATTCTAGTCAATAATCTACTTTAAACCATTACTCTCAATTTACTATTCGGAAAGTCACAAGTTGTAACTTTTTTAATTATTCTCTCCTAATTATCACCAAGTTTTAACCTTTTGAAGCATCACAAGTTAACGCTTAATAACGTACAATTAACCTAAAAGTGAAAACTCAATCATAAATCTTGATTGCGCAATTTCAAGTGCGCGTCGTACTCTTCAGCTCTTGTAATTCCCAACCGCTGCCGTCATTATTCAATACACGAGTACAAAACATTTTTCACCATTACTCGCCGACTGCGGATGCCACTTAATCTTCGGCGATCACTATCGCGATGGAAACGCAATATCGGCGGATAGGATAATAGCAGTCACGACTTTTCTTTCCGGACGCGCGCCGCGCACGTCGCTGCGCCACAAGAAGCAGTAAACAAAACGGAAGCACCGAAAGTCGAAGATGAGAATTATTGATGAGTGGTGCACATTGATCTCTCAATACGCAAGCAATCAGATCGAAACAGGTGATAGCAGGATACTAGTGCTTGGTGTTTAATTTTAAACATCTAGGCTTCATTTATGACCATGTGACACAACGAGTTTGGAAAAGTCTTTTTTATTTTTGCGACAGATAAACATTGATATGGAATGTGTCGAGTGCACGTATGTCAAGCTAAATAATCGTATCGTATTTTGATAATAAACAATTTGCGCATGATGGGAGTGTTGAAAAGCTACCATTCGATATTTTATTAAGCGCTGTGCATACGCATGGTGGCTTTCAATACTTTTATCATCACATTCGCGCCTGAATTCATCCGCAATATGTGTGCAATCGAAGGTTGACTTATCAACGTGTAAAATGCGCAAATCCATTGAATCTTTAATTTCCTCGTATTGCCCAACAAGTTAAATGTGTTAAAGCGACAAAAGCTCACCGCGCTCAGAAAATCGCAGTAATTCTAGATTTTCTCATGTTTTAAGGCCTTGCTCAAACACATGCTGCATCTGATGCACTTAATGAGTACATCATGGTCAGGGAAACAAAGTCAGATTGATTTTTAAGTTGTGGGCAGGGTGTGGATGACGTTTGAGATATTGCATCACGCTTCAGAAGCTGCATTCCTGACCTGTCACACCGAAGGCATCGTCATTGTTCGAATACTAGATAAATCTCGAAAAATGCTCGATCAGGGTGTCGGCACGCTCACCCTTGTTTCATCTCTTTCTACTTGCATTTTGCGTTTGCGTGTGAAATGCGTTTGCTAATGCAATATAGACCCCCGGGGTGCAGGGCACAAGAAATCTATGCACACAAAAAATAGTTTTCTTATCGTTAATTGAAACCAG
>JAODGC010000001.1:3652594-3663216 GCA_027574925.1 Ecitoglossa quadriceps | reverse complement strand
CGAGCGTGGGCTAATGAAATTTTCTCACAGTGCGCAAGCATAAAAGACGAGGAAACTGCGTCGAATGTATGCTAATGCCAATCTATAAAGGCATTGCGTGAAAATACGCAATACATATTCAATTTTGCGAAGACGCGGTGCGCCAATTCATTGAACTCGATAACCCAGTTAGTGGGGTACTATCTAATGATGAGTATCATCCCTTCTTTCAACTACTATGTCTAACATAGTAAAAGCAATGATATCTACATTAATTCAATGTCAATTCAGTTCGTTTCCATAAAATTGGGAACATTAATTAATTATCTTCAACCTGATAAATAACTTCTATTTGTATAAGAAGAAAGGATGAATATCTATTAGAAGAAGTGGTTTGTAAAAAGATTGTAATCTATCGGAAGGACATTCATCTACTGTTAATCAAATGTTGACTGATGAATCGTATAAAAGTTGTTTTATGTCTTTATTTTCTCTTGCTACTTTTGCCGAATTTTGCAAATTAGCAACTGCATCTAGATAACAATGCTATCAAATCGTTGCCTACGATTCCCTTTTCTCATATCTACGATTATCTTATTTTTCTACTTATTTAGATCTTAATATCGGCTCTTATATGACCTTTACTTCATGCAAAGTAAGTAAAACAAATTGTGAGGCAATGAGAAAATTAAACTAATCCAAGCGATACATTCGAACGCATTGGAGTGAGATCCATGTAAAGTTAAAGATTATTAACCTGTCATTACGCCATATTAGGAGTGCACAGCTAGCAACAAAGGACAGAGCAATAAACTCCCAAAAAGAGGCACCAACTCTCATCGGACTACTTATACCTACTTTATCGACGCGCATGAAGAAAATCTGTAAAATATAAAACTGGCATAACATGTTGCCCTCCTTGTTGGTGCATTTCATACGCAATTGTGTCCACTATTTCAGTATCCAGCTAGTAAAAATATGCAGGCATGTCTTTTATGCTCTTCAATCCCATTCGTTGCGTTTTAATTTTATCTGCTCCAATAACAAGCACCGCGAGCACACGAAACTCTTAAAATGTTAAATCCCAAATAATTTCTTAAGTTAACACAAGTTAAGTCAACTTAGTTTCTTTAGGGGCCTCGTAACAAAACAGTGCGTAGCATGCGGTTGAGGTGATTCATTTGCTTCACGTGTCCGGTTGGAGATCAACTGAAATATTAGTGCCGGCTGAGTATTAGATATGCGCTTTTATCTCTTCACTTTGAAATGGTCGACGCTTTCAATTGGAATCTTAGAGCCTCCAGTGGTGAGCACTCTCATCTTGGATGAGGAATGTAAGAGAATACCTTAACGATTGGACAATAATGACGCAATGGATTTTATTCTATAAGTTGCAGCAACATGAAGAAAATTTAGAAAAAAAGTGGAGATATTAGTAAAAGCTATTTGAGTTGCCCAAGTTGTCATACGCGATTATTTATTTGGTTTTGTGCCAAAGAGTAACGCAGTCAAACGTAGGAGATGCTTATGCAGGTTTCTAGGTGACTAGTCATCCCCACCACTCTCTCTTCGTATAAAGAAGGATCGTGTCGTCGCCCTCAGCGCAGTTGAGCCTCAATGTCCACATCGCACACATCTTCAAACATCAAAATTATTCATACAATTTATTTTATTTTGTTTAATAAGCGTTTATGTTATGCGTAATTTGATTCCCAAGGAAAAGTAGTAAAGAAAGCGTTGATATATCCAAACAATGACTTGTTCAATTACCTTAATTAATGAGGTAATTATTAAAGTTTACAGGAACTTACCCATCGTATAATAACAATATTTTAATAACAAATGTCTGAATTTCCTTAGTCTACTCCTGCACTGGTTGTTCAAGATAAAGTTTATTTATTTTCTTGTTTATTGTATTATTACTCCTCATTATACCTCATTACCAAGTTTATTTATGCTTTTAGTCGTAATTATAAAATATTAATTTTCAAATAGTAAATAGTTAGTTCATCTAAAGAAAACAATAAAAACCAAATGGATAATTTTGGTTCGAACTTTTATTAATTATAATTAAGACTTGGTGCTATTATGACGATGCAACATTTATTATTTGAATAAAAGTGTAAACATTCGCACTTTTCATTGTACTCCCTCGAACTGCCACCGCATAAATCATGACATCAACGAGGATCTGACAGGAGAGCTTCATAAAGCTCTCTCGCGCAGTCACGTATAGGCGCTTACAGTGACTTAATTAAAGTAACAAACCGGAAAATGACACAATAAACATTTGTTTGACTTGCCGGAACGAAGTGCACAACAATATTAACGTGAGAACCGATTCTACTCGCTCTAAAGCTTCAAATATTCATAACACTCAGTGTTTTACAGTTGTAGCTTTGTTTTACTATTAACCAAATGACAATTAAATCCTAGATCCTTTATGAAACACGGAGGATCAGTAGGAAGTATATTAAAGCGTATTTTCGCTTAATAACCTGGCGTTTTGGGCAAAATTTCCAATTAATCATCCACGAAAACTTCCCAGTCGACTACTTAATCATATTAATACGTTACGCATCGTTCTTCATCTCTTCTTCTCGGACTTGCGGCTGCAACCTCTTCGCACCTCACGTACATTTTCTAAATAGAAAACGACACGACACGGTAAACACGGCGCATTACTATTAAATGCCAGAGATACATGTGTTATTTATTAATATGCCAAGAAAAGAAAGTCACTCACACCTAGAGAGACACAATAGTAATTGAAAGAAGCAAAAAACGAAAAGAAATGGAATGTTGGAGGTTAAAATGTAGGCAACTTAGGGTGACTTTCCTTAATATCCATAAGATGTCGCACTGTTAAGTTCAATGAAACAATCTAAAAATAGGAATAAATTAGCAGCAACCCAATAAATGCTAATTTAAAGCTTAATTAATTTCAATGTATTCAACGCATGTGTAACAAGGATTATTTATAATTAAATAATTTAAATAAAAAATTATAAATAATTATTTTAAGCTCTTGCTTAATATGCGTTTTATTAAGCGTAACTATTATCTGCGAAATTATTTAATATTTAATCGTAGACAATAAGCTGGTGCATAATTATTCGTCGCGCATGTAGAACCCCCGTTGCATTTTTATAAATTGTGGTTACCAACTGCGAAGTCACATTTTATGCAAATGACCCACAAATAATTCGGTATAGATCATGTACACTACGTATTTCGTTGTAATGTTTATTGTATTCAAACCATTGTGTTGGAAATAATGAAGTTATAATAATTAGTCTGTTTCTACGTCGTTTGGGTGTGCTTTATGTTAATTGACAATCGTAAAATCCCAGTACAATAGGCTTAATTTATTTATATTCAAATATTTCAAATTTAAACGCAACTCAAGTGAATTTTTGTGCCTAAAAATGTTTTGTATTTAAATGACGCATTCTCCACATTTGTTATTTTCTAATCTCTTCTATCTCCCAGTCGGTTTGAAACCAAAAACAGCTTCAATAATAACACTTTAGCTAAATTTTGTAGACCAAAACTTCAAGCCAACTTTTTGTAGTGTTTTTATCTCGGTTTGCTACCCAAATGCAATAATTTATTACAGTTTGCTGTCATGTGTTCAGCCTTTTCTTTCCAATGAGGGTGTAGTCATTTATTTCAACTTCCAAACCACCTTGCGCAAGGAACAATGTGCACGAAATGTTGGAATCAAAAATTTGCCTCCATTCAACTTGAACATCACCTGACCGAATGACAGATTTTTATACCTCTGTCGATGGGTGAGCACCATTAGTACAAAATGCACACAGCGCATGCAAACGACAAGGTGAGCAGATGATAGAACAGTGATGGAGGGCATTAAATGGTAAATGTCGACGAGGGGACCGTGGATGAAATACGGATAACTGAGGGAAAAAGGTAAATTTGGTAGAGATACGCCTGCGTATAAATCGAAAAATGCGGCGGTCGATGCATGGAAATATTAATGACAGGATAAAAAGGAGCAGCTTATTGACATGGACGTCAAGTGTGCGGCAGAGGTACAGAGATTATTGTTCAATGGGTGAATGATCGTGAGAATTGGTAGGATATCGATTTTTATGTGGAATTGTGCAAACTTATATCACATAGGTTAGAAAATAAGTATAGAAGATTTAGTGGTTTATTTGTTTTTTATTAGGTTGATAAGAGTTGAGTGGTCAAACCACTAGAGAGCGTTGCATCTGTTGTAATTCCAAATAAGAAATCGACTGATTGTCGTTATATGGTCATTAAAATATTGTCATTAAAAAGGACCAATTATTGTTGAAAGTTTCGAATAGAAAGACCTAAATTAAGATCTAAATTTAGGAAGCATTTTCTCTGGTATTTTGTTAGATTTGCAGTCAACTTGGTTTGTTTCCAATCTAAAATTTTATTTTCTTACAATTCCAATTAGATTTGGCAAGCAAGATGATTTTGTGACCATCGCCAAATATCCTTGGCTCGAAACAGAATAAAGAAGTAATAAGCAACCCGAACTGCTCAAATCTTCCAAGGTGTATACGAGGCAGGTATAAAAATATATAAATACCTCATGCACATAAACGCGCGCACGTTTTGATTTTATTTGGCCTGGGTGCTCTCGGTCCTTGTCGCTCCGTGCTGGGCACCAATGCATTTATAGCACCTCAAGAATTTGATTCCTCCCGAATAATTCCCCGGCCGCTCGGCGCACTTTATACCTATGTTAAAATATTTAACGTCTTTTATTTAATGCATCGCCGTAGCCGTCATTCCGGCGCTCGAAATAATGATTTTGATTCCGAGTAATTCGTAATGAAACGCATGCCAGGAGAAGCATAAAACAAGAAAACAACAAAATTTCAAACAAGCCAAACACACACATTAATAAGAAGCGGTATAAATTGGAGAGAATCCAATCGGATGTATTAATATATTCCTATTTGTCTGCACGTGGATCTTCTATTGTCGGCAATAGTTATTTCCAATTTACCAATATCCCCAGGGTAGCTGCTCGAAGCTTTTTAGAACAACAACCAAATGCGTTGTGTCAGTATCGCTTGAAATAGGTCCAGATTATCATAATAAATATCTCCGTACCAAGCGGGCATCTTCGTCACTCGCCCATGTCGGAGATGCAACGGCAGGAGTGCACTTTCGGTTCAGGTGAGCCAAAAAGGTGCATCGAGTGCGCGCAGCGAGCAAAAAGCAACCGGTCGGGGAGTTTGGGTACGCCACGATGATCATCGTCAAATAAATATAATGCAGGTAAAAAAATCGTAAATGCATTCAATACGTTTCGACATGTATGTGTATGCGGCGAGAGGGTGATGCTGCAGCGAAAAGGTGCAGCGCAAACAACAGCCACGAGGCACAAAAAATTATCAAAGTCAAGTCAATGTCATAGGAAAAGGAAGAATGTGTTACTGGCAACTTGTAAGGAAGAAATGTTGATATTTTTAAGTTCACACAGCAACTAGTAATTGAATGTCGAGACCACTGGGAGATTTTCTATTGCGCATTATGTCCAAGTGAACAATCTAGTTACACATATACTCAAGTCATGAGAGATACATATATCGAATATGCTTCAATATGCTATATATTGTGATACGTATTCATTAAATACAGTAAATTTCAAATCTATTCCAATCTACGCGAAAGTCTACAGGTATTTTGGGCTGAAGTCCAATTGGAACGCTAACATAGTTTTCATTGGCGTATCTGGTGAATTTCCCAGGTATGCACGAAAAATGACTTTATGACTGTGGTGATTATGTCATGCCGAGTAGCGTGGTAAACTTACAAAAGTTATGGCCAGGATTTAAATACCGAAATTGTCAAAAATCCATTTGAAAAGTCGTAAGCGAATTCGACGCGCTTTGGTTTTACTTAGGCGGACGTCAGTTTTGCTTTCGGTAGTTGGCATCAAGTCGGCATTAAGGGTGCCTAGAGTTTACATGATGACTTGAGGTATCGGAAGGTAGCTGGAGGTATCAAGCAGGTACCCCCCCAACAAAAAAAAAACGTAACGCAATGACAAGTAAAAGCGGTTTAAGGTATATTAAGGCAGGGTTATATTTTCAGTTTCTTTGCCTCAACGTGCGTTGATTTAGTCAGTTTAAAATTTAATTTTTTTTTACTTTATAGGGGATTGTATTATAGTTCTAATCAGTTTTGATTTGTAAAGAAATTATTAATTTGTGCAAAATTGAAATAATAAACCCTCAAAATGTCAAATTCGGAACACATTCTGCCCATTAAATAGTACATTAGTACATATTGTCTATTATTCAAATGTAATAGTTTCCCAGTTTCCACTTTCTGCAATAAATATGCAATATTGAACACAATTTTGCGCATTACGTATGCTAGTCGTGCAGCAAGGGCTCGTAAATTGCACATTCTTTGTAGACTTTTTAATATCAAACTCTCCCAACGCACGCACAAGTAATGCCTGCACATCTTCAGCATTTGTATGAATATCGATGCATTGAGAATGGTGGACCAATATGTGCCCAAGGTACGTGACCACCGGGACAAACAGTAAACCATTCCGAATGTAAGAAAATATTAAAAACTAAGGGGTTTTTTTTGTGAAGTTTTACAACACTTACAACATTTTCATGTATGGTAGCTACTAGAGGACTTATGAGGAAAGCAAGTAAATTGGATTTATTTTCAAAATGGGTGACCTAAGAAATATTCCAACCTCAAAAAATGATGAATCTTTGCTTACAACTATTTGCACAATATTTTCGGATGAAATGTGTACTACGCTAGAGTGATTAATTAATTACTGCATATTTTTACCTTGGTTGTATTGTTAATATTTGGGAGGTAGCCCCCCTGCGTATCCTGGGCGGCTGCAGACAAGCGTGTTGACATGGCCTCTTCTACGACATAGTGCGCCGCTTCCTTGCCGTCGTCGTTGCGTCCCAATCCTCCTAGGAACTCCTCACAGCATGCTAGTCTTCACACTACTCCAATTCAGAATGTATCAAAGCTCCTAACGTACTTGCATGAGTTTTCAAGTTATCCACCCTATTTATCACTGGTGTACTTGCTGCTTGTTGTTGTGTTTTTCTGCATAAAACAGGGATGTTTTGGTTTTCTTAATAGGAGTGTTGGTTTATGATGATTTTCCGGGATATTTGGACTGTTTATGCAACGCAAGGATTGCAACGCAGAAGTAGGTTGCTGCAGGGGTAAGTGACCTACATTCGCCCTAAATGGGTGTCAATGTGTACGGGCTGCCATATTGCGGATGTATTTTAAGGTCAACCCTCTTAACCACAAACCTTCCACTCATAGAGGTTTTGCACACTTTCCTACTCAAGATTGCTTCTGCAATCACACTTCCTTCTTGGTCACCTCCATAAGTCCTTCTACAGCCTCTAAACTCCAAATTCTTTCGGAATTATCCTCGGAATTCACTTTCGACACTTTCCAAGCTTTCCTCACTCTCACTGTGTATTCACTCCCTTTGAGGTCCCACTCGCGCGGCTCGCCACACTGCTGCGCAACCTGTGTCTCACGCAACGCCCTGGTCCTTGGGTGGTCCTTGCACCCGCACGCACTGGTCACACCTGCAGCACGCCTGCAGCTAATTGTGCACGCTGCAATTGTTTTTCGCGTTGCAAACGGTGAAAATTGGCGACATCATCGGAGCACCCGCATGGAGGACGTCAATCGGAGCACCACCTGCATGATCGCCTTGAGTCGGCGACGCTCGGCTCTTGGCGGGGGCAGACGTCAAGCCGGCCGCCGCCGGGGTGCGCGCCGGCTGCGGCAAAACAGCGCGCGCGTCGCTCTGTGCATACTTTTTCAGCTTACGTAAGCGGCGTCGGTTTTATCGATTGCGTCGTTGGTGAAGCAGTAAGGTGATATTTACGCCGTCAGAGGGGCGGAAATAAGGAGGGTGATCACATAACTTGAGTTGCCTTGTTACTAATACTATACTAGTACTATAGTATTTTTCCAAATTATTATAAGATGACTAGTTGGAAAAAAAAAGATTTAAAATTAGGATTTAAAGGTTAGAATGGTAAAGGTTAGGTTATGCTATGAAATGTGCCAAAATTACAATGTATTTGTGAAATCTAGTTGTGATTTATTTTCTTGGGATGATCATGAAAACAGGATCTTCCACATACAAAAAACTACTTTAAATTATACATCATGCAGTCATAAATAAAACTAACCCTAAAAATGTCGAAAATGCCAAGAAAACAATCAAATTTTAGTTTTCCGGTCTCGCACTCTATATTTTAATTTATCTCTTGTCTATTCCCTTATTTTCCTATTACCGAAAGTCAACAAATTTTATGATTTTTTTTTCTTTTGTTTCCTAATCCCCTATTTTATTAGATTCTTTTCGCAAAATACATTTTTGTTGTTGTTGTATTTGGTCATGTTTTGTTTCAATTTCCATCCGCTCTCGTCCATGTGGAAATCCTCTTGCGTCGCATGAGCAAACTAATAATTAACGGCCCAATAAGCAGATAAGGATTAGCAGCAATCCGCGACTACTACTCGAAGGCTCAGAAAGGCTCGGATCGATGCGGGCGCGTTTGCAAAGCCCAATAAATAAAATCCCTTATCCGATTATTACTGATGGTCTGTAGGCACCAAGCCATTGGCGATCTGATGATTAGAAAATTGTATACCTAGGTGGTGCACGTAAGGATGGATGCTCCAAGAGTTGCACACGGCGATAATGTCGATTAGAAAGAAGTAGGTAATGCTTAATAAAACTCTTTCTGGGCTTAACCCCAACCTCATTTGGGCCTTGCGATGAAAGAATGGAGAAGAAATTGATACTGAACACGCAGTGATTGGTACAATTTAAGAGGGCATTTATTTTGAGCATAACCTCAAAGAGTAAATGATGAATCCAAGTCAGATACAAAATAACCCGTATCTGACTTGGATATCTTCCTTGAGTGGTGGATTATTACCGGATATGGGATCGTAAACTAAGTAAACGGAGCACCTGGCACAAACATTTCTTGCACGGGATATTTTTCTTGACTTCCTTGTCTTGTTGTCGCAGAAACGCCTTCACGGATGGCCGATTGCTCCCGTCTGGTTGTCGGACGCAAGATGAGTAAACAAACTTGATGAAATTGATGGTATGGGAAGGGCGAGTAACGCGTTATTAAAATGACAAAATAAAGCAAATCAAAGCGTAGATACACAAAGATTACTTTTAATTTTATCAGGGATATTAATACAGCAAATCTTTCAAAAATGTGATTTTATATAGAAATAAATATGCAGTATGTTTTCTACTCATAGGCAAATATTGACAAAACCATTGCACTAATGATGATTACACTTTTTTTCTTCGTCCAACATTATCTTGCGGCAGTTTACTTCCTTGGCAGTTTATACACCCATTTTCTTCGTACACTTTCCCCCCACTGTGCGTGTACAAAGAGCAGGCGCCAGCTGCAATGGCAGACGTAATAGTGCAGGATTCAAATGTGAGGGCGACGGTTTGCGGGGGCGGCGGAAGCAATTTATTTACTATGGCGGTAACATTGCGTACCATGCACGCCGCCTTTCACTGAACTTGCCCGCCTCACATGCACAAATGTTACCTTCTAATGTTGGGCATGACAAATTTCGGAAATTTTGCTTTCCATCCGCGTTCGGCGACTATGGCGGGAGTTGTTTTCGTTTATGCGCTGTTTTTGTTGTCTGCGGCGTCTTCTTCCTTAGAGGCATCGGAGGAATTATTCTAATAGCGAGCGATTTACAATGTGAACATGGCGGACTCGGTCATATCGGATTATCTCGCGCGTTATTAGATTACGAGGCTGACTTCAAAAGCACATCAATTTTTTGAACTACATTAATATCTTTCAACATAGGAGGGATGAATGAAAGTAGTGGTTTGTTATTTTTGCTGGATTTGGTGATGATATTCTTGAAGATGAGGAGAAATTTTCACTGGAAGTTAACTTTAGTGAACTTGGAATTGAAGTAAAGTTGTATTGATTTTACCTCAAGCATGTAGAGGGTAATTGTAGGAGTAAATCAATTTCAATTTGTGGCTCAATTAAAAACTACTATTCTAAAATTTTTTTTAAGCTCCCTATTAACTTTGCTGCAATCTCTTCTTATGGTGTATTTTGATCTTGACCGTTTGTTGCATTTTATCCCATCCATTACGCCATTCCTCTGCTTGCTACCTTTATTGCCCAGTAGAAGAAAGGGAAAGCGCGTTAAAGGGAGTAGCAGTAAAAAACATAAGTATCGCCGCAAACGCGTTGCGCATTCGCTGTCTATTTCTTGCCTTTAACGGTGTTCTAAGATGTATATAAACGGGGTAAAAAACATCATTTCGATATGACTTTTTACGCGCTCGTAAACTATAAAAATCTCATCTTACGCGGGTGCTACCCCTTAATCAATACTTTCTTGGCGGCGGCAATTTCGTGCACTTTTTATTGTACGCGTGGCGAGCACGAGCGCTCTTCAACTGGCTTTATAGTTTCCAGAAGGTGGATAGGTGTGACTAGGAAGGGAAAATCTCACTTGGACCAAAACAGGCGTAACGGAAAAGTGTGAAAGGGTTGTAACTATAAGGAAACGTGTATAAATTATCATTAGACAAA